>JANHJO010002781.1:115750-126118 GCA_032468235.1 Pseudoxyrhopus heterurus
ACAGGATCTCCTGAACCCATGCGAATCTGTAGCAGCCCACCCCTGAAAATTCTCACTCAAAAGTACAAATTACCAGGCTCAAATTATCCTATTTTGTATATATTATGCAAAAATCCAACTCTCTGGAGAAAGCAGTAATGCTTGAAAGGGTGGAAAAAATGATGAGAAGAGAATGATCAGCAGCAAGGTGGATGGATTCAGTAACAGTGGTGATGGATGCAACATTAAAACACCTGAAGGACTTGGTTAGGGGTAGATCATCATGGACAAAATCTATGTGATCACTAAGACATCAGTTTGCCATCAAACTGATGGTGCATAAGTCATTAATGAATTAATCAGAACAGAATATTTTAAGTCTGTGCTGTAATTCTTCCCCCTTCTTGTACTCTAGTGAATCAGGGAGGCATCTGATTGAATCATTTCCAAATGTTAAGAAATTTCTTAATATTTAAAAAAATGTTTCAGACTCTTGCATAGATAGAGATTCTTGAGTATTTCAATCAAGGTCACCTTTTACTATCTATAGCAGCCTCAATATCTAATTAAATCAATCAGTCAATCAATATAGCAAGGCAGAATCCATAACCCTAATGCTCTCTCTTCCAGCTGGAACAATCAACTAAAGTTTCAAATTGACTCAAAACATCTTAATCAAGCAAAATGGGTTTTTTTTTTTTTGCCTATACAGGTAGTCCTTAATTTACAACCATTACGGATTGTTCAATATTACAATGGCACCAAAAAAGTGCCTTATGACCATTTTTCACACAATGACTGTTGTAGCATCCCCATGGACAGATTATCAAAATTCTGATGCTTGGTAACTGGCTTGCATTTACAACAATTGCTGTGTCCTGAGGTCAGATTAGGTCACCTTTTACAACTTTCTGACAAGCAAAGTCCATGGGGAAGCTAGATTCACTGAACAACCTTGTTCCTAAATTAATAACTGCAGTTATTAATCACTTAACAACTGTAGCAAAAAGGTCATAAATGGGGCAAAACTCACTTAACAACTCTCTGTCTTAGCAACAGAAATTTTGGGCTGAATTGTGGTTGTAGGTTGAGGTCTACCTGTAGAAGGAGAATCATGTTATCTTAGCATTGCTAAGAAGCTCACTGAAGGAAATTCAAACTTTTCACAAACGTTTATTAAAATGTTTTCATTCCTAAGCAGATGCACAATCTGGTTCAATCAGTTCTTACACAGAGGCTTGATGAACTTCTTCCTTATGAATCATAAATTATGGAATAGTTGAAATAGGCTATCATGATTAGTAGTAGGCCAATTCTGGGCAGCTTGCTTCCAATCAGAGAGTTGCCATTAATGATCAGTATTGGTCATCCTGAATATGATCATTTCCTTCAGCTCCTTTTAGAAGCAATGAATTAGAATTTTATAAATAGGCAAATCCATGGTGACATAATTCATAATACTGCAACAGGTATTTCATATCTTCTATGAGTTAAATGACTTTTTTAATTTTTAGCAGCAGACATTTAAAAAATTGCTCACATATAACATCCTTGCATGCATGAGCAGATTAAGATATGAAGTAGGATCAATTAATAACAAATTATTTAGGGGAGAGGAAATATTTGATCTTGATCATACTTCTATGAAATTAAGCTCTGATACTCCTGCTGAACTGCTATCTATGTACTTCCTTTCCTCTGGCACAGAGATGATTCTTATTCTACTCATGTTTTTGCTCCTCAGTTTTTCATGAATTTCCATTTACTACTTTTTCACTGCAAACTGGATTAAGGAATTGTTAATGGATACAGGACAGTGATACGTGCGGTCATGTTGGATAGAGCTGCATAGTTACTAACTGCAAATGTGCAATTCAGTTTCTGTTAACACAACATCTACTCCCTCCCCCAAGTACTCTGTAGGAAGCATAACAAATTACAAATTTTTCATTATGCATTCTTATCCTCCCCTCCTTCCTCTTTTTTTTTTCTCCATTGAGAAATGCTGATATTAGGTAGTAGCTGGTTTCTGTCAGCACACTGAGTGATACGTTGATCTTTAAATGACAAGTTACAGCTCAATGAAAACTTTGGACAAGATTCCCATAGCATTTTAAGCAGCCTGGGTTTCCTTTCATCCCCACCCCATGTCCTTTTTTTCTATTTTTTATGGCAAGGAATTGACAAACCTTTAAAATGCATTATTGACTGACTTTCTCTCCCCTCCGAGCATATTTAATGGCAATAAATACATTATTTATTTATTTAAAGCATTTATATGGCCGCCTACTCACTTTCAGTGATTCTACATACACATGTATTAGCATGAGCTATTTTGTTTTGATTTTCTCACCTCAATTATATAGAAGTCATTCCTTTCTGGATGAAGGTGAACCAGATAATTATTTTATTTATTGGTCTCCTGTTGATTTTAACTTCTTCTTTGTTGGCCTATATTTTTTCAACTCTACAGCTTCTCTGAAAACCTTAATTAATCTCTTCTGCTGCTTAGAAAAGTCTGATTTCTTGCCAAACACATTTTCCCTCAAGTTTCTATGGATTTTTTTTTTTTTAGATTCCCTGAAACTCATATGCATTCATTATAAAGTTAGTAGTCTGTCTCTGTAGCCAATTACGATCTGCTGGTTCACCTTTATGACATACAGATTTATTTATGGTCTGAAAGCCTTGAACTTTGCTCTGGGATCAAAACTATCAGCAATTGATATACTGTTATAGGAGTGGAATCATAATTGTTGCCTGGTTATTGCTGCAGTCCACAAGAGTGTCAGTAGACACTATGGGTCAAATTAGAATGCATACATCCAGACATATGAGGGAAAATAGCAATAGCTCTTAGACTTATATACTGCTTCACAGTGCTTTACACTCCCCTCTAAGTGGTTTACAGTCAGCATATTGCCCCCAACAATCTGGGTCCTCATTTTACCGACCTCAGAAGGATGGAAGGCTGAGTCAACCTTGAACTGGTGAGAATCGAACTGCCGAACTGCTGGCAGCCAGCAATCAGCAGAAGTAGCCTGCAGTACTGTGTTCTAACCACTGCGCCACCACAGCTGTGCACTCTCAGGCGTGCATTGCCATGCAAAGAAGGGAATGCAAATCAAGAGAAGATTCCATTTATTTTATACCCCTTCTATCTTTCCCATCACTCCTAACCCATCATTCTTGAATGGAGAAGTACCCAACTCCAGCAGAGGGGTACATTATACTTCTAAGTATGGAAGCAATAGCAGTTATGCTCAAAAATGAGTTCTGTACTGTCTTTCTGACAGACTTTCCTCTGACATCTACCTCTATCAAACAGCAAAAAAGTCCCAAGTAGGAGGTGTGAACCAGAAACTTGGGATATGGCATGGTCAATTCTCCATCCACTCCAGAGAAGTCAGAGGTAAGAGACATTCATTGGAAGCCTTGCCTTTGGGAAGATAGATTATATTTTTTGTTGCAATTTTAAGGATCAACGGGGAACATGCTGGCCAACAGGCTAAGTCTGTTATACCACTGATTCTGGGTAACATGCTGTTCTCTTTTTTTCACTAATGAAATCAGAGTCAATCCTCAATCCCCGTTGGTTATAGAGGTTACAGCTTTATTAGTAGTCTTAATTGTTCTGAATTCCCCCAAGGATTTATCTAATATGCAGGAAGATATCTTTACCTTATGGAGAACCAAAATAGGCTACAGGAAGTATATCTTTGTGGTCTCCTTTAATTGGAATGTTACCTTTGAGGACTAGGTAAAAGTGAGTACAGATCTCTCCATTGATGAAAATACAGGGATACTTGCAAAAATCCTTGTAAAAATATTTCCCCTCCCCTCTAGGACTAGGAAAGGTGAAGTTGAATTCTTAAGTGTGACCCAAGAAAATCTTATCAAACTCTCATTTAAGCAGGAATGACAATGTAACACAATTATGTGAAATATTAATATTTAATTGCACTGTCATGGTTCTTAACAATTCTGTAGTGATGTCGTATTTGTACTAGATCAGAAGTCATAGATATAATATCTTAAACGCAGGTTTTATGTTCTAAATTGCGCAAATCATTATGGGTGAATGTAACATCTTGGCACTTAGCATTATGCAAATATTTAACATGTGAGCTCATCATTTGACATTCTTTCTGTCTTTAAGTTCCAAGAACAAGTTTCCTTCAAAGAGGGGCATGATTTTCAGCATTTAAAAGTGAGAGAAAAAAGGCATCAAGAGCCAGAGATTGGCTTTGGGATAAATTCCAGAGTAAATTAAAAAAAAAACTGGCCATGATTTAAACTGTTTTTAATCATACATATTGAAACCAAATAAATGATCACAACTAACATTCTCACATAACTAAATTCCATTCTGTTTCTTTCAACAAATTTTTCCGCAAATAATTATTCCAAAAAATGCTCAATATCTTCTGATTTAAAAGCAGCACAGCAGTGGCTATTAGACCAAGACAATAGTCATTATTTCTCTTTTAGCGCAAAAGAGAAAATTAATGTTATTATCCATTATTGGGGCATAGACTCATTTATTTTGTTCAGAAAACTCAAAGTACCTCTTGAGCATCATGACTACTTTATCTGTTAAGGGATTAGGGTATGTATATGAAAAACAGAGAAAAATATGTTTGAGGAAGAGGGAGGGTGGGAGGAAGGGGCACAAGTCTCTTGTTGGCTTCCTAATATGGGATATTTTTTCTCTCTTCAGGGTGGCCTTGTTCTTTATGGTGTTGTTGGACTTCCAATAACCTAACCGAGACCTAGGCCAAGAGAGTGGGGGGGCATTTAGCCACTAAGAAACCCAGTCTTTAATAGGGTTAAACTAAACTCACTCATTGGCTATGCGGTGGGAACTTCAAACCCAGACAGTTGTCCAATGGGGGGGGGGGCTGCAACTGGTTTACAACTGGTTCTGTGAATGTGCACTCCGAACTGGCAGCAGCCCATCACTGCAGTTGTCTCAGTTTACCAATTAGTCTTGCAAAAGCTGGAAAAAAAGAGCTGCTAAAAATAAATAAATCCTAATCTCCTATTTGGAATTCAATTTGTCAGAATCCTGACAGCTAATAAAAATTCTTTCCCAAAACTGATTGGCTGCAAGGGCCAACCAAGCCATTTCCCCTAAAGCTACTTGCAAGAACTCCCCCTGCATATACTTACAACCACCCGTATCTCTGAAGCAAAACTTCAACAGATCCTCTCTGGCGTAACTCTGAAAACATCTATACCCTCCCAAATGTAAACAGTACTATTTGGGATCCTGGGTCTGCAGGGTCGATAATGGAGGCAGAGGTGTCTCATGTCTGCTGCCAGTTCCATGGGGTGAATAAATTCTGCTCTCTGATTTACCTCTGTGATTTTTCTATTTCTTCCCTCTTCTCAGCTTATTTATGCCCTTGTGAATCTTGCTGTGGTTGATACTGAGTCTTATTTCCTCCTGCTTTTCTTCCTCATTAAAGACTTTGTTTCCCTTCAAAGAGTGTGAAAGTCTTCTTAAGAGCCATTTTGTGAATATTGACCTGATCACTGAGGGGAGGAGACGTTTTTCATTGTTCTGTCCGGAAATCCATCACTAGAGATTTGGGAGGAAGGGTGATACTGGACAAAGGCATGATGGGTGCTAGGGGAAAGTATTGTGAAAAGAGAGAGGGACAGTAACTACATCCAGAATGACTGGGGGCTATATGCTTTTGTATGAATTCAGATTTGGTGCAGTTTTATCCCCCCCCTTCCTTTCTTTTCCACATTCACTCCTCTCTGCCTAATGAATAGAGAAGGAGGTGGTGATGCCATGAAACCTTGTCCATCCATCCATCCATTCATTTATGAAAAGGTGTATGGCTGCCCACCCACGCTCACTTTTCTTGGTGTTATGCCTCATGGAATACTGGACCCACCTAGAAGAAAATGTATGAGAGACTTTGTTATCACCAAAAGGTGACTGGTTTGTTGACAGAATTAATGTCTTAACAGATTATAGGCACAAAACCAATCAGTTCATTCAGACTATGTTTAAATATAAGTTTGGGCTTATTTTCTTACTGTACACCAGAATTTAGGAGTCAAACAAGCAGGTGCTAACTCCTCTTGCCTTTCTTCCTCATTAAAGACTTCGTTTCCTTTCAAGGAACATGAAAGTTTTCTTAAGACCCTTTTCTATAAAAATAATTTTCAATTTGTTCTTCTGTCTGTGTCTAGAGTGTCTGTATTTAGAACTTCACTGGAAAATAGTCTCCGGCATCAGTTTTATGCCAACTAATATGAATATACTGTATTCACCACTTAAATCCATCACTTGGATTTATTTCATGAAACATCAGATTCTAAAGATGAATCTGAATCTAGAAACTGTAATCACTGCAGCTAGCACTGTCTTTTAAATGCATAGCTAAGAGTTATTGAAGTGTTATTGAGTAATAGCTCTCATGCTTCTACATGCACAAAAGATTGATTCAATTCTTTTTTAGGCAGATTAACTTTGTTGGACTAGTCTCGGGATTTTCATGTGATAGCACTGTATTATAGCACTGTATTTATATACCGTGCTTGCAACCCTCTCTAAGCGGTTTACAATGTCAGCATATTTTCCCCAACAATCTGGGTTCTTATTTTACCGACTTCGGAAGGATGGAAGGCTGAGTCGACTTTGTGATGTTGTGTCTGAAGTTGCAAAAAGAGTAGAAATTATCTTCTTCATCTTGAAAGGCATCAATGAATTTAACCCATAAAGTGCAATGCTTTTACCACTGAAATGTTTTCCAATCATGTGAGTTTTTATTTTTAATTAGCCATGCAAACTAGTCTGAATATATTTTTATGAAATATAATCCCAGCTAAGAAGTCTTCAATATACAGGTTCATGGCTAAGTACATAATTTTCACATTCACAAATATCCAATCAATTTGTCTCAAGGTATATCAGAACCAATTGTTGTACTATATTAGTAGTTTGCATTGTAGTATCATAGTTTCATGACTGATACTGAAAATCTTCCCTTTATTTATGGATTGTGTGTGTGTGTGTGTGTGTGTGTGTGTGTGTATGTATGTGTACAACTCTGTTTTTTACTTGGGACTGGTTTCAAAATCATTATTTCCTTGGCTACCACAGTTTCTATAAACATATATTGAATCACATTGGTAGCTTTAATGATTTTGGTGTGCTACTTTTGTCCTTCAAGAACATGGGGGAAAAGATAAAAGATCAATCAGAAGTAAAGGGCTACATCAGATGATTGCAGTTTCAGAATACTTCCTTCTGACATGTCACTTTAGACTACAGAAAAACTCTTCAGAAGATAAACAGTGGTTTACAATCAATAAAGTCCCAATAGGCTCCTTTCTTAAATACGACAGCTTCTTCTCAGTCAAAACTGCATCTTGTTTTCAAGTGTACAGTATATGTCTATGACATGCACATGAGTGTTGTAAATATTGATTTATGATGAAAATAAAAATCTTCATGGTACATAAAACTGGATCTTAAAAATATTTATTCCCACTTTTCTCCCACTGAGAAAATGAAAGGAAGACTCAGGGGAAAAAAATAAGGAAAAACTTATTTTGTACTCCAAAATGTTGCCTTCACCTGCCTCCACACATTTCTATGCAAGAGCGACTATCTGTTAAAGGGTTTCAGAAATAGGCTTTATATCTAGAGCGAATATGATCAAACAATTGTTTCTTGATTACTAAGTATAGTTTCTTTCCAATCAAGAAAATAATCTTTAGGAAATTTGAATCAATCGATCTTGTATCGATATAGATCAGAAGATTTAAAAAAGCATAATTAATTAGGATAAAAAGGAAAATATAATTGTTCTAAAATATCTAAAAAGGATTAGAATATAATTATGAGGTTGGAAGGGACTTTGGAAGTCTTCTAGTCCAATCCCTGCTCAAGCAGGAGATCTTACATCATTCTGGGAAAATGGTTGTTCAATCTCTTCTTGAAAACCTCCAATGATGAAGCACCTACAACTTCAGGAGTCAACCTGTTCCACTGATGAATTGTTCTCATTGTCAGGAAATTTTTCCTTAATTTCAGGTTAGATATCTCTTTAATGAGCTTTCACCTGATACTTCTTATCCTGCCCTCAGGTGATTTGAAGAATATCAAAGCCCTTTTGTCTTGATAGCCCCTCAAGTACTGGAAGATAAATACAATGACATATTGTACAAACTTTAGAACAATATTTTCCTATGGAGAAGGAAATAAAAACAGATTGATCTAATAAATTAAGGTTAAAAACAAATCAGAACAACCAAGATGTTTAGGAAAGAATAGAAATAACAATTCCTGGTGAGTACCTGCATCAAGAGAGCAATACCTAATAACATGTTCCATTGTTTCAATTATTCCTCCACTGTCTGGATGCAGTATCTGTTCAAGGGGATCTTTTGGTAACTTAAGAATTATCACTTATTATTATATTCTTAAGGTAGAAATGTATTGGGATTTGTTGAGAAGGGAAATAAAGGTGCTGAAAATGCATCTGTAATAAACTTCAGGACTTTCTGTTGGAAAGAACTGAAGATAGATTTGTAACAGAATTTCAGAATCTGAAAGTAGATAAACTATCTTTTCCAAAGGGATCCAAGATTTTTCTCTAACAGTAAAGACTTCAAAGAAATTGATCAACTGCCAGATGAAATGGGGATGTCAAACCTTACCAACTTGTAAACTGATCATTTTAGTAAATGGTGCTTAAAGTCTGAACCAACATAAGAATAGTTGCAATAGGGACTTTTCTTTATTTGAACCAATAGAGAAAGGTCGCAACAGAAAATTCATTCTTGAGAAAATCTAATACATTTATGGTACCAGCAGTGGGCTGGTAAATGATAAATGCCAAAGATGAAGTTGTTCACATATCATTCAATATGACCTCTTGTGTTTGCACATATATTCAACAATCAATCAACCATCCGTCAAAGAAGCATATTTCATAGCTGAAGTAGCCCAGCATTATGTCTGCTTTTTTTTAAAAAAGGAATAAATCAGTGATATAGTTACCAATTATAGTGACCACAGTAGTTACAGTAAAGTCATTTTTATTCAAATTTGAATGTACTAAGAATGTAAATGTTTAATGTAAAAATCCTATTAATTTACTTCTATTCTTCTATCTAAATGTGTAAAAAAAAAAACCCAAACCAACCAATATATGCTCTTAAATAATTTTCTGTTGAAAAATCAAAACTCCTGCTGTTGCTACAGTATTCAGTATCGAACCCATTTCCAAAAAAATCATATATGTTTTCAGACTTAAGGATGTCTTTCAAATGTATCTAGAAATTTGGAGTATGGCTTTCTTAAAAGACGTTTAATCACATGACCAACCTCAACTCGATAATTTTTTCCCAAAGAAAAAAAAATCTTCCTTAAATTTAGCTTCATTTTTAACTTGCATTGAGATGCTTACTTGTGACATCTTAATCAAGAATAGCAGCCTCTGATCTGTTGAATGCTGATTTAATTTTCATAGAGTTTATCTCTAGGGATTGAATCGTGTGTTGATTTAGAGTGTCAAATGCTACATTAAAAGTTTCATATGAAATAATAATACATTTCTCCACTACATAATGCAATATAATGTACATGAATCTAACACGAATCTCCCTTTTCTGAATCTGCTTTGCTCATTTCCTGAAGATAATTTTATAGTTTCCAGAATAGGCAGCATGCATATAATTTGCAGGTAACCACACCAGTTTTGTCTTTCTTTTTATAGATGACTGTTCCTTTTCTTATAGAACTACGATGAATTGACTTCTTATCTGCATCATGGTGTATGACAAGAGATGTCAGAATAGAAGCTTCCCGGTTGCAATTGTTATCAGCAGTTCAAGAAGTATCTAGTTCACTTTAGGTGCATTTTCTTGTTTCATTTGCCTAATTAATTTGATAACTTTTTTAAAAAAATATTAAAAAAATACTAGAGATCAGTTTGGAAAGTTAGAGGGATGGAGCCCATGAAACAGGACATATTGTCATAAGATTGTTCTCAGACATTGTTATTTTGTCATATGATCTAATCTTTCTGTTCTGGTTGTTACACAAAGCAATTTCAATGCTTGCACGTTATTTGAAAATGAGCAGTAATATCTCCACATTCTTGGTTCCTCTGAGCAAATGTACAGTATAACCATTCATTTGGGGTGGTTATTGTATTAAAGCCTCTATATAAAGGCTTTAATGCAGAGGTCCCCAAACTAGGCAACTTTAAGACTTGTGGACTTTAACTCCCAGAATTCCTCAGCCAGCTATGCTGCAGCCTACAATTCCCAGCGTTCTTCAGCCCGATTTGCATGCCTTGCCTCTATTGGCTGGAGAGCCTCCGATTTGCATGCCTTGCCTCTATTGGCTGGATTGGC
>JANHJO010002781.1:131227-143703 GCA_032468235.1 Pseudoxyrhopus heterurus
GACATTGTAAACCGCTTAGAGAGGGTTGCAAGCCCTGATAGGCGGTATATAAATACAGTGCTATTGCCATTGCTATTCTGGATGCAAGCCGTTTCACTAATTGTTCCCACTGTCAAGAAATTTCTTCTCAGTTCTGGGTTGCTTCTCTCCTTGATTAGTTTCCACCCATTGCTTCTTGTCCTGCCCTCAAGTGCTTTGGAGGATAGCTTGACTCCCTCTTCTTTGTGGCAGCCCCTGAGATATTGGAACACTGCTATCATGTCACCCCTAGTCCTCCTTTTCATCAGACTAGACATACGCAGTTCCAGCAACCATCCTTTGTATGTTTTAGCCTTCAGTCCCCTAATCATCTTTGTTGCTCTTCTCTGCACTCTTTCCTGTGCTTCTAGTCATCTTGATAGACTTCTGAGCATACTGGAAGCTGATTCTGGATATTGGCAGTTGGAGGAGACCGCCAAAGTGGTACAAAGTTATTCTGTAAGATGCACTGCTGAGCTCAATGAGACCCATATTGTCTCTGTGGCATGAAGTGTTTCATTAAGATGAAATAAAGCTAACTTGTGCAACCATATCATTTGTTATTGTGACACCATTCTGTATGTGTCTATTAAAATATAACTTCATATGTATAAATATGCCTGACATTAGCTTAATTTAATTTAGAAACAGTTTATGGAGTAGAATTTTGCACATGGATTTCTGCCACATCTAATTTTAAAACACTAGATTCTTTTTGGCCATAAAAGTACTGCCTTAAATAAATTAGTTAAAAATTCTTGCCAATTCTTTTTATATTCTTGTTAATTTGATTGTCAATTCTTGTTTTCTGATTTGTTCCTAATTTGTAATATTTATTATTAAATAAGGTGGCAAATTGATACTGATTTTCTTTATCTATTCTAATTCATTAGTACTTCTAAGAATACTACAATATTATAAATTCTTGTACAGGACTTACATTTTGTAAATCTTTAGTGAATTCCTTTTTGTTTTTCCCTTTCTTTTTTCTCACAACAAAAATGTGAACAAAAATAAGAAATAATATTTTTGAAATTCCGTGAAACTCATTGCCGGGTTGAATTGAAATTCAGTGAGACTCCTGCTCACCTACGAATTTTGAAAGCCTGCAAATGTGGGTAGCTTAATAGGTATCACCGGTGGGAAGGTAACAGCATTCTGTGTGCCTTTGGTGTATAGCCATGCTGGCCATATGACCACAGAAATTGTTTTCGGACAATGTTGGCTCTCTTGGCCAAGAAATGGAGATATACACCATGCCCTAGAATTGGACATGACCGACAGGGAAAACTTTACCTTTCACGTTGCCAGGTAAGGATTTCAGGTTAGAAACCAGGAGAGTATGAGTTGTAGTCCTGTCTTAGGTACAAAATTAGTTGGGTGGCTTCAAGACAATCCTTTTTTTCTCAGCCCTAGGAAGTAAGCAAGGGCAAACCACATCTGAAAAAAACTTTGTCAAGTAAACTGCAGGGAGAAAATCCCAGTAATGATTTAGACAAACTCTTTCTTTATTTTATTTTTCCACTTTTGCACTCCCCCCCTCCCAAATAATTATAATTATGAAAAAATCAGCTGGTTATTCTTTAAAATGTTTGCCTTTTACATCCCTGAAGTAATAACTTTTTATAAGTTTGTTACCATTTTTATATAAATCTAAAATGTCCAATAGTGATGAAAGTAGTATTGTTTAATGGGAATAACCTCGTAAATAGAAGTTTTACAGGAAACTAATATTAGAGAACGTACTGAGAAATGGGAAGAACAGGAAGGAGGGGAGGAAGGAATTGAGTATTGTTTGCTTATTCATGCTTCATAAGTGTAAAGACAATTAAACAATGGCACACATTTTCTACAAAATCACTTTAGAATCTAGAAGTATGCAATTATAATAGAATAGTGTATTATTCCATTAGAGTTCCATAGTTTATTACAAAATGGCACCCAGAGCCATGTATTTGAGATGGGCAACCATATAGATCCAATAAACAACTGGCAAAGGATATTCTTTGAGTTGTGACTTTCAAATAATTGATCACGTACCAAAACATATCAGCTGAACAAGCAAAGATTTTAAAAACCAACTACCAGCCATGGAAGTCAATTGTTGACCTATTATTGGTCCATGACTTCTCTGGGAGAAATCTGAGCTGTATGATTCATTTCAGGTAGAACTTGATCTATATTGTAGCTACATAATTCTGAACACAACCTTTTTTTTTGTTATTACTGTCTTCTTCTATCTATCCCAGTAACATCAGTAAGAACTAAGTCATAATATAGACCAGGGGTGTCAAACTCGCATCGTCAGGTGATGTTTCATGACTTTTCCCCCCTTCACTAAAATGGGAGTGGGCATGGCCAGCGTGTGACGCATCTGGCCCATAGGCTGCAAGCTTGATACTCCTGATATAGACCCTTGATTCTTAGTGAAAAAGAAAATGTAACACAGCATAGATGGCTTTTATTAATGGATCTCATCATTCCAAAAATGTATGTGTGTGCATGTACGCATATGTGCACACATATGTATGCATATAGGTAAAATTATTTATATATAGATAAGTGGGCAGAGTATCCATTGGCTGCTATAGTACTTATTACTGTGGCAAAACATCCTTCCCTTTTTGCATTTAAATTAAAATAGAGGCACATGATAAATAATATAAGTTATACTTAACCTTTGACATTCTCTGTTTTGCGTGCTTGTAAATGGTAAATAGCTCAAGCAATTTTCTTATTTAACTTGCCAGTTGCTAGCATGTTAAATCCTTGGATACACTGGAAGCTAATTAAAAGTCTAAGCTTAGCAATAATATTGGGGTTACACAAGACCAGACTCATGAACTTCCTGTCAGCTTTAATTCTTCCATGGCTGATAAAGTTGGAACTTTCACTTACCTTACACGTTAAACTGAAGCAAACTGCAAATATTGACATTTTGGGTTTTGGATATTGTATTTTTACATTTGTTTTCAGGAACTTTTTTATAGCTTTAAGTGACATCACAGACCTCAGCTTAACTTTACATTTCATCATATGGTATCTGCTCTGCAGACTGATCAGGTGGAGAATAATAGGCTACAGCAAAATAAAGATAAGAATGAGTCAATTAAACATATTATTTAACTGTCCATTCTATATTCTTTCTCTTCCTCTTATTTTCTTATTTTGCTACATAAAACCTAGTCAGCATAGGAACATATGGGATGACTTTGGATCAGTGACTATTTCTAGACCAATCTACTTCACAAGGGCAATATTTGGGTACCATGCAATGCCTTTAACCTTTTTTACAAGCTGTGGAATGGTATTTGTAGAAAAGGTTACCTGAAGAGTTGCACTCTATCACTTCATTGATTATTTGACTATAATAGCAGACTTTCTTAGTACTCAGTTTATGAATTCAGAATAACTAAAAGGCAAGGCAAAAGAGTAGGATGCTAATTGTCCTGCAGCTATAATGTATTTAATACTTAGTGACATTATTTACATAACTGGTAACTCAAGTTACATAAGCTCAGGGCATTTTATTTTTATTTTTTCATATTGTGTTTTTATTTCCTGTAAGCTGCCTTGGGTCACTGTGAGCGAGTAAGCAGCAATATCAATTTTCCAAATAATAAATAAATAAATAAAAAGCTGAAGCTGTAAAACAGTTTATTGTATGGGTAGTACTACTGTTGAGAGAAACAAATCCATCACTTAGTACTAAATCATTAAATGAGACATCATGTGACAGCAATGGATTTAGAATCTCACTTCCACCACAGTCATTAAGCAAACAACACACGGTCTTTAAGAGAGACATCATGTGGCCACAACTTGCAGTTCTTACATGTAATTTCTCCATTGACTCTGCTTGTTGGAAGCCAGCTGCCAAGTACGTAAATGGTGATCATGTCACCACCGGATGCTGTGATGGTTGCAAAGTGCCCAACCCTCAATCCATGCAATTGCAGGGACATTGCAACAATTGTAAGTTTAATTACTGGTCATAAAATTATTTTTTCAGGCTTAATGCAACTTCAGACAGTTGCTAAACAAGACCTGATGTCTTGTCAGTTACAGGCAGCAGCTGCGAGCTGGAGTGAATATTCCGAAGAGTGTAGGAAATGACCAGGCTGAACCTGAGGGTGGGGTCAAGTACATCATCAGTCTGGAGTCTCTATGCTGCTGAAAGAGACCTAGGTTCAGCACCCCTTGAAGTCCATTGGTTCTTATCTGGTGCCAATTTGCCTCGACCATTGGTAGATCAGATTCTTGTGTAGTGGTAGCATAGAATAAAATCTCAGTGCTTTAGAACTCCATCCTGGCTCCTGGTTACTTGTGGGCAGGTACAAAGGGCAGGAGAATAGAGAAAAGAGAAAACAGTAGAAAAGAGATTTATTTGCAGGAAATACAGGGACTGGCAAAGTCCAGCAATTGCTAATTACATCCTACCAGGGGAAAGAGTCCAATAGTATGCGTTCTGTTTATGTGTATATCTGGAAAGAAGGGTAGAAATGACTGGCCTCAAGCAGTCTCCTAGAGAAAGAGCAGGCAGAGCAATAGACAAATAGGGACATGGAATAAAGCCTAAATTCTCCGTCTACACCAGGGGTGTCCCATGGGTCAGATGCGTCACACGCAGGCCGCACCCACCCCAGCTCTGTGAAGGGAAAAAACATTGCGATACACCACGTGATGGCAACGTGACGCTGCAAGTTGACACCCATGGTGTGCACAATTGTGGTCTTTAGGTCATAAAAAGCTGAACCACTGGTGGTATCAGGTCTGGATTTGCAACAAAAGTAAGCAGAACAAGTATCAATAGAAAATATGGGAAAATTCATTTGTTTTTTTAAGCCACATTTGGTGTCAAGAAATGTAAATCTGCTTACGGACCAGCAGGAGTTACAGATGTTTTCTGGTACTGATCTTTAGGATTTTTAAACAGTGAAGCAGTACATATGGGCAGTTGTGGTAAAGCGAAAAAGAAATGGAGAAAAGCAGAGGGAAAGAAGTTCCATCAAGGCTACCAGCAGTTGGAAAGTATCTTTCATCTTCCTCAAAGATTGTAGGCTTCTGCTTGCAAAGACTCATGATTTATTTACAATTTTAATTAAAGAAAAGAAGTTGTTAGAACTGCCTGCTTCCAGCATCTAACATCTGCTGACTACAGCTAATGATTTTTACAACCTCATTTGCCAATAATCCATTTGAACAGTCAGCCATAAGGAAAAGAACGAAAGGACCAATGAGGAAAAGTAAACCATGCTTGAAGCAGTCAATAAAAGCCAGAGAAGTGTGGGTAGTGTCCATCCATGGCTCCTTCTCAGCTGCAGAATTGGAACTGCTGTCTGGAAGAGAAGAAAACCTCATGCCTTTCTATATGAGGTTTTCATATGGAACCTTTTGGAAGGTTCCACTTCATATCTCCTAGGTAAAACATCAAAGATAATGAATTAGCCATGGATTTCGTGAGATAAACATATCTCTATCCAGTCTGCTACTCTTTCCAAGTTAAGCCTATTCCAAGTGTCAGCATAGTGTGAATCTATTATAGTGTCCAAAAGATATAAGGGAGGAATATAAAGCAGGTGCCCCGATAAAAATTTCACTCATTTTATTATCTATTATTATTTTCCTATTTCTTGAAATAAGGTGGCCCAGCCAGGCAAGAATCAATAAAGGAGGAAAATAGTCAGTGCTAAGTGAAATTTTGCAGCATGTGAGCACTTTTATTCCATCAGTGTGAATATAACTATGAACCTGGGCTTTTTACACTAGTTGTATACTACATATAAGATGCATGCAACAATCTATATGTACACTATTTTTTAAAAAAAAAATGAGTAAAGAATAGCAAATGAGGGACATCAGTGGAAATTTAATGTTTTTTCTAGCAATTGGGAACTAAGGGAGAACTGAGTAAGAAAGCCCATACAGTATTTACTTGGTGAGAAACGTTTAGTGCAGATAGCAATAGCAATAGCAATAGCAATAGCAATAGACTTATATACTGCTTTATAGTGCTTTAAGCGGTATACAGAGTCAGCGTATTGCCCCCAACAATCTGAGTCCCCATTTTACTGACTTCAGAAGGATGAAAGGTTGAGTCAACCTTGAGCCAGTCAGGATTGAACTGCTGGCTGTGGCCAGAGTTTGCCTGCAATACTGCATTCTAACCACTCCACCACCACTAATATAATAGATCATATTAGAGAAATGAACTCACTTTCATTTGCACATGACCAAATTTCATGGGCACATTTTTCTTGCAGTAACCCCACACATAGTATAAAAATGTGTTTTTTTTTTTAGATATCCTTTTGGAGCATCGCATAGGAGCATAATAAGCACTTACACCAGTTAATGCAATCCCGTCATTCCAGTTTCTTTTTATGAACTGGTAATGAGCTATACTCTTATTTCACTTTGCTGTATTTTGGCAGTGTCTTTTGCCATGCTTGTTATGATTGTAGGCATGTTCGGTCTTTGCGAATAAACAGCGACAATCAAGTTTCACTCTGCATGCCCCTATCACCCACCGCTTCTCCCTAAACACTATAATTGAAATGTATTTTTCATGTTCCACATCTCTTCTGTTTGTTACCTTTTACTCCAATGAAAAATATACCAAAATCTATTTTGAATTTTCAGTTGTTATCTGAGGTATACTTTCATCAGATCTTCCAAGAAGTCAGGGTCTCTTTGACAAGATCTATAACAAGAGGTCTAAAATAGTCTGTTCTGATGAGTGGCCATAGAGAAATTAGAGTATTCTTGCTGCGCTGTGTGCTAGGGTTGGCTATTTATGAAAATATAATTTAGAGCATATTCAGAAATAATAATTATCTGCTCTTAGTACACTTGGCAAAAATTGCATTTGAAGAGCTGGATATAATTTCAAGTTGTGGAGAGGGGAAGATAGCTAATTGTTCCAAGATCATTGAGATGTCCAGGCTAAACCTGGACAAAAAGTTAGTTTTAATGTATGCCATGTAATCAGGATTGGGCCAGTCAATTAAACATGTACAAAATAACACAATATTTCCCAAATATCTTATAGTCAATCATTAGGAAGAATTAATTGCCTAAGACAAATATGTCATCTGTATTTCTGCATTGTTCAGAAAACATACTTTAATCTGAAAAACTCAAAGTTATGATACATCTCTCCATTATGTACAGATACCAAAGTCAGCTTCTCTGATGAAAAAACGAACAAATATTTTGTTCTACCTCAATCAGTTATGCCTGAATTGCATAAGAGTCCAAACTTATCCTTGGAAAAGATCAGTGCCAGAATGTTGGGGTAAATTCCCATTTTCATGGGCCAATGGTGCATTTGAAAATTTTGAGACCCTATTATGGGATGTCCATAATGATTGACATAGTAGAAGTCAATCACAAAATATCTATACTCTAAAGCAGGGGTGTCAAACTCGCGTCACCATGGCGGTGTCACGTGACATATCGGGACTCCCCCCCCTTCACTAAACTGGGCATGGGGGTAGCCAGTGTGTGATGCATCCAGCCTGTGGGCCACGAGTTTGACAGCCCTGCTCTAGAAGGCAATGCCTCTGGGATCTATGTGTGCTATAGTTGAGGCTGAAGCTTTTCATTAAAGGAATCTGGAAAAAATAATATTAGATTATGCTATGGATTTAACAAGTAAACCAAGGAACTTCGTAGCATGTTGGGGACCCAGGGATTAGATCCAAGAATCTTCAACTCAATATGCAGCTATGCCATATAATGAACGTCTGTAAATCCAGCTTGTAGTAAGTTCCAGAAAAGTGCAATTTGATCTAAACTGATTCCTTGTATCCTAATCTATTAATCCCTCCTGAATATGAAGAGCTACATGTTTGGCCTGAGATATTTCCTCTATAACAAGTTTTTTCTAGAGTTGAGTATGTTTTCATCTGTTCCTTGGTTGATAATTGATACAGCTGCCACCCCCAATATGGCTCACCTCTTAGAGAAAAAAAATCAAACAATATGAATGGTTCTACAGTTCTGGGATGGTGTTAGGCCCATTCTACCATTTGCAAACACCTGTGCAATATACCAATATCTGTCAAGTGCCCAATGTCTTTCTTAGGTTTTCTTTAACAAAAAATGTCAGAACTTCAGTAATTTCTTTCACAAAAAACTTCACTCAGCAAAATCCATCTGGAAATGCACATATTAAAGATGTGTTGTAACTGTCTGAAAAATAAAAGTTAACGAACATCAGCTCATATGTATAAGCATCGGTGATTACAATAATGCTACATTACTGCAGACAAACAACTAGGCTTTACTTAAAATTTACTTGCTGCAGGTTAGCAGAATGTTCACCTCCTTGGATTGCGACCAGATTAAGCCCACTGTCTCCCTCCCCATTTTTTAAACATGCACACTGTAATTTCAACAGGGAAAGCCAAGCCAAGCCAAAGAAAGCCAAGCTCATTAGCAACAAAGATAACACTACAGAACAAGTACTTGAAATAGGATTATTTGGTGGACAGCCCAGCTGAGACAATATAACAGAGTTGAGGTT
This sequence comes from Pseudoxyrhopus heterurus, assembly GCA_032468235.1. Classification (NCBI taxonomy): domain Eukaryota; kingdom Metazoa; phylum Chordata; class Lepidosauria; order Squamata; genus Pseudoxyrhopus; species Pseudoxyrhopus heterurus. Next base: position 139,776 of record JANHJO010002781.1, read on the forward strand.
GGATCAGTCTAACCACTGCATGCAAATAGATTCTGTGAAACCAGCTGTTATAACTAATGGAATCTACAGCTGCACTCCACACCTACAGGAAGCATAAAAATGTATGCAGGCAGGAATAAGCTCCCTCACCTTTTCTCTTGTCAGCTGAGTGCAAAATCATTAGTATGGACTTTATGCCAGCAGCAGTCCTTCTAGACAGCTCAGAAAATGCTAATATTTAGCATTACTTCTCCAGTGGTGACTCATTGAGTTCTGGGCACAGCTCTGGATTGTCCAATCTAAATTCTGTGTTTAAACTATAACCTTACAAGACTTTAAAAGGCTGGCTAGTATTCAATGCCAAAAGTCAGAAGTACCTTCCGGATCTGGGCAAAGTCTGAATTCCAAAGCAGACTGAGACAGTTCAGAAAAGGTTGGGATTTATCTGTAGCACATTGGACAGCTCTAATGCGACTGGCTATGAGTCATAAGCATTCATTGTCTTGCTCTGTAGTGGTGGTGCCATGCCTTTGGAAATCCCAAAGGAAGGAAATTTGTCACTAATTGAAATACTATGGTCAAAGCATAACAGATACAGTGTCATCAAATCTAAGATAAACATGTGAAGAGATTGCCATAGATTGCCTCAATCAATGTTTTGGAAGGATTGTAAAATCACGAAGTACTTATTGGGGAGTCAAGAGAGAACAAGGAAGGTCTGGTCAGGGGTCAGGTTCAATCACATTACAAGTACAAGCTATTATTTGAAGTTTTGGAAAACCTTTGAAAATTGAGATTCATTCCAGAGAAGAAGAAAAAGTATAACTAGATACCTATTTCATATCCTGCTGGGCTCAAAGAATTGCATTTTGGTTTAGGACTCTGTTGCAGGAACAGATATTCAGGAGAAGACGTTCAGAAAAAGATGGCATTTTGGGAGGGGTAAGTTAATCCTTAACCAATGGTAATAGACTATTACCAATAGCAATAGATACCTTGTGTGCAATCTGAAAACATCTGGAACACCATTTGAATACCATCGGCATTGACAAAATCATTATCAATCAATTGCAAAAGGCAACTTTACTTGGAAGAGCTTATATCTTGTGACAATACCTTTAAACAACAATATCTGCCTATCCCGAGTTCTTGGGAAAGACTCAATAGATAGAATAAAATGTCAAATCCAATCTAAACATCTAGCAGACTATGCAACGAACCATAATGATGATTCCAATTTTAATTTTCTTCTCTACAGTATATTAATACACATATATAATGCATCCACAATAGTTAGCATCCATTTTATATATATTTCTTCTGATGTATATCAGTTGTTTGCATGAGCTTTTCCTATTAAATACATTTTAAGCAAATACTTTTCTCTAATAGGTATTTAAATGTATTTTCCAGTTAGATGGATAGGAGAGTTAATGCCACGCATGTTGATTTGCACATGACACATACATGAGGCAAAGCACAGAAGGAGCAAGAAAACTGAAACTAGCTGATGGCCTAGCGGGAAGAAGATGGATAATAGAAAACAGACTGTTCTTTTTTCATTGTTCAGAAGATAGTCAGTGTATGGACATAATAAATAGCATTTTTTTAATACAAGTTGTTGGTGTTTATAACTATACTACTATTGAGCACCTTTAGTAAAGAGGTTTGTAGAGACACTTGGAGAGGCACAATAAAGTCTTCCCATAGTATTATTAGATGCTAGTTTCTGGTTGTAAAGGTCATAGTATGCTTTAAACTGTATTCATTCCTATGGTAACATTTCAGATGGTATGTAACCTGTAAACCTGCTTAGTTGAGGCTGTTTTGCATTATATTTTTAGAAGCCGAGTGAATGCTGTAGGTGTTTGTAATATTAAAAAACATTTTGTTGCATCTATCTCCAAACACTCTGGTTCTTTATTTAAGTGGGCATTTCCCAACAAATACATATTTGTACATTTAAAAACAATTTTAAATTGTATCACAACATCCAGAACATTTATATAGAAAATATAATGTTGTATATTTATTTGCATATATATATCACTAGTGAGCTTTGGGTAAATTTGCCTTAAAATAGCTCCCATCTTTAGACTGAAGAGATATTTTAAATTTCTTCCCAATATTAAGCTAAAGTCTTCCCTTTTTCAAACATCTCCATTTGACAATGTTCTTTTACATATATCAGCTATGCAAAAAATGTAAAGCTTATTCATCCAACTTAACTATCCTACAAAAATCAGCACATATATACATTTGTTCTGACAAACCTCAGAAAGAAACAACTGTAAGTACAATGAAGTTAAGAACTTGTCTACCATGGTGTCTCTTAAAGGCAAAAGGACAAAATGATTCAGTAAATACTACAAGAAAGACACCCTTAATACTTCAATCAGTAATTTCTTCTGAGGGTTAAAATTAAACTGTCCAGAGTTTTACACAAGGAAGAATTTTGCTACAAGGAAGAGTTTTGCTACAAGGAAGAGTGGGACAATGTATTTACTAAAGCACCTGTAGGCGGGACAAGAAACAAAGGATGAAAACTAAGCAAGGAGAGAAGCAATCTAGAATTAAGGGGAAAATTCCTAAAAGTGAGAACAATTAACCAGGGGAACAAATTGCCTTCCGAAATTGTGGATGCCCAATAGTGGAGGCTTTTAAGAAAAGATTGGACAACCACCTATCAGAAATAGTATAGGTCTCCTGCGAGAGCAGGGGGTTAGATTTGATGGCCTCCAAGGTCCATTCTAACTCTGTTACTGTTACACCACTGATCATGCTGAGATTGTCACTTTGGGATCTGCATCTTAGAATCAAATATGGAACCCATCTTCTTGCTTGGTATGGCTTCTCATTCTTTCCTAAGTCCTGGAAAATTCTCCTTTCATATTCAACTGGATCAGACTCTGTCTTGTCCTTGTCTTTGGAAGATTTAAGAAAAAGCCTCCTAGCAAGTTCCTTCCTAGCTAGTGACTGTCAAGCAGGAAGAGGGGAGTTGTGATTATACAAAAAATTAGTCAAGTGTCCCTTCTGGGTATCCTTACTAGAGAAGGAAGGTATTAGGTAACAGTTACTAATGCGTGTATCTTTCTTTAAAAGAGCCCTCTTAAATGTGCCTTGCTGTTGCAATTCCTGTTCAATAAAATAACATCTGTAGTTCTATAAAATCCTGTGGACTTCATTCAGGAGTACAAGGCAGTACAGGTAGTACTTGACTTACAACAGTTCATTTAGTGACCATTCAAATTTACAACAGTACTGAAAAAAAATGACATGACCATTTTTCACAGTCATGACCTTTGTAGCATTTCCCATGAACATGTGATCAAAATTCAGATGCTTGGCAACTGATTCATATTTATGATTGTTGCTATGTCCAAGGTTATGTGACCCGCCTTTTGTGACCTTTTGACAAGCAAAGTCAATGGGAAAGCCAGATTCACTCAACAACCAGGTTACTAACTTATCAACTGCAGTGATTCCCTTAACCACTGTGGCAAGCAAAGTTGCAAAATGGAGCAAAACTCACTTAACAAGTGTTTCACTTAAGAACAGAAATGTGGGGCTCAATGGTGGTCATAAGTCGAGGACTAACTGTATACATAGTGATCCTCCTTTCCATTTACCCCCTCCCCATGACAGCAACCATGAGTCTTCCATCTTCTGAGGAGGCTTACAGCTTTCCAAAAGGCATCACTTAATTTTATTTCTTTAAAAATTGTTTTCCTCCTAAATAAAGCACATAGCAATTTGACTTTACTTAGAAGCAACCCGTAATCACAGCAATTCTGAAGAATACCCAAACATTACCAGTCACTTTCTGTTCCTGCTGATCTTAGCAGAGCTTCCCATAGTTTCTTTCCTTCCCGCCTCCCACGATTCTGGAGAAATGCTCAACTTGGGCTCATCACAGGCAACTTCTATGTAGAGAGCCAAACCTGAGATC
>JANHJO010002783.1:0-27444 GCA_032468235.1 Pseudoxyrhopus heterurus
CCTGGTGGGATTTGATCAGCCAAACTGCTGATCGGCAAGTCTGCAGAGTAGTCTGCAGTACTGCGTTCTAACCACTGTGCCATCGCAGCTCCTATGGAAAGCTCTACATGAAGTTCCATGACTGGATCATTTGATGTGATAATCTCTCATGTAACTGAGTGGAATTCTTGCAGAAACTCCATTGCATTTAGTGTTAAAAGATTTGCGATCAAACTTACAAGGAAAAACTAGATGTAAGAACTCTGTGCTATTTTCAGTGCAAAAAGAAAAGGAATAACGTAGCCTATGTACTTCACTATTTTTCTTTCCCCATTCTTTCACATATGCAGCAAAATAAATATGCGTATAAAGAAACTTAAAGAGCATTTTATTTTTTTTCCAAAATTGATTTCATGCACAATGAAAAGTAAACTTGACTGGGAACCAGTGCTTAAACAGTGGACACAGTGAATAACTGTTTTAAACCTGGCATGGTTACACAAGACTCTTTCCTTCCCTCCCTCCATTCCTTGTATGTGTGTGTTTGAAAGAAATAACAACATTTATTCATATACCTATCTTTCTGATATTAATCCATCTATTGTGTTATTCTCCACAGGAAAAAGTATAATGCCAAGCAGTGTAAGCCGAAGGCCAAGTTTTGAAGGATCCACTGAATCTTTTTCACCTTATCACCAGATAACTAACCCAGCCTATGAAGGCACTGGCTTTGGTGCTGAATCTGCTAATGTGCTCGGTGATGTTCCCAGGCCATATATGGACTATTTACTTTCTGCTTCTCAGTCTGCGACCATGAATGCTCCTGTACAAAGGCCACCATGTTTAAGCTCCCACAACACTCCTGGCAATCTTCAACAGAAAGCCTACCCTACTAACATGGATTCCTCAGTCATCAGCTATCCAGTGGCTGGTCATAGTAACCAAGCTTTGCAGTTGCAGGGTACCCATGGCTCAAATAGTCCACATTATGGCAGGCAGCCTGTGATGGTGCAGAGTGAGGGTCTTGGATATGGAATTCAACGGAGCCATTCTTTTCAAAATAAAATGCAACAAGAAGGAGGATATCCAAGCCTCCCTAACAAAGCAGCTGTTGCACCTAACAATTCTGGCCATGGGTTCCAGCAGGCACCGGCTGGTCTATATATGCCACATTCCCATCACAAACAGCCAATCCCAAGTTCTCATCCAATTCATGTAATCACTAGAGGCGCTCCATTTAGTAATGAATTTTCAGACAGCCCACCCCAGGGTCTCTTAACCCCATCTAGAAATAGTCTGAATATGGACCTATATGATCTGAATAACTCTCAGATTCAGCAGTGGCAAGCAACCTCTTCCTCCTCTTCTTCCTCTTCCTCCCGTCGTGATTCACTACAGAGCCAAGCGTTGGAAGCATCTCCACGGCAACATGTACCCTTCAGGCCAGATGCCTGTGTCCCCAGTAGAACCAATTCTTTTAACAACCACCAGCCACAAATGCCCGTACCTATGAGGCAGACTGCTTCAGGCAAAACTGAGGCCTCCATTCCTTCTCCAAATACCATCACGGCTGTCACAGCTACTCATATTCTCCAACCAGTGAAGAGCACAAGAGTGATGAGGCCTGAACCTCAGACTGCTGTAGGCCCTGCACATCCAGGTTGGTTACCTGCACAGCCTTCAGCATTAGACAGCCTAGGAATGATGGAGCAACACCCCCTTCCTGTTGGGGGAGCAAATGCCTATCAGTTAGATGTTGATTATAGCAATCAGGAACTCAGGTGTCCTCCACCGCCATATCCCAAACATTTGCTGCTACCCAACAGTTCAGAGCAATTTGATATTAACTGTTTACGTCCAGGAATGGAACAAACTATTCGGAGAATCCCAAGCTCATCAAGCAACAAATCTGAGGAAAATGGAGAAAGGAATGACAAAATCAAGACAGCTAAATCAGAAAAAGTGGGCAAGGATAAAAAGCAAATACAGACCTCCCCAGTCCCAGTGCGGAAGAATGGCAAAGATGAAGAGAAGAGAGAATCTCGAATCAAGAGCTACTCACCGTTTGCCTTTAAATTCTACATGGAGCAGCATGTGGAGAATGTTATAAAGACCTATCAGCAGAAAATGAATCGCCGGCTGCAGCTAGAACAGGAAATGGCCAAGGTGATTTATTTTTTGTGGGGGTGTGGGTTTGATTTTATAAAACTTATGTTAGGACCTTCCAAGTACAGATAAATCTTACATAACAGCGTTATATCTAAAAAAAAAATAAGTTTGTAGGTCTTTCTCTTTTCTACATACAGCATCATTTATCTAAAATTAAAAGGACCTCCCTTTTCTGTTCCTTTAACATGTAAATACAAACCTAAGTATAAAGTTTTCCTCTAGCATGATTAAGTGCTATTGTGGCAATGGTTCTTGCCATTTCCTTGGCAAGATTGTGGAACTGATTTGCCATTGTCTGTTTCTAGAGTGTGATTGGACCAAGATCACCCAGCTGGCTTGGTACCCAATGTGAAAGTAGAACTCACAATCTCCTGGTTTCTAGCCTGATTCTTTAACCACTACACCAAACTGACCTTAAAAAGTAAATTCTCACAATTACATGTATTGAATCCAGCCAGTTTTTATGTCTGTCAATAGTGTCATGAAATGAATATGATTCCAAACACGTTGGGAAAAACTCATTGGAGAGACCTATGCTGAATATACTCCTCCCCTGATATCATGTGAAAGTCCTTCTCTGCAGACTTTGGGCTATCCAGGCAGATGTCAAAGGAAGCCTGGCTTATTTTAGGCAGTAAACCAGAACATAATCTATCTGTGCTGTATTTAAATATTTAGAGCCTCCATCCCCAATCTGATATCCTCCAAATTAGAGAAAACTAGCTTAGAAGCTGAGAATGGGACAAAAAGATGATTGGCTGTAATTTAGAATTGTTGTTGTTAGTTGTGAAGTTGTGTCCGACCCATCGACCCATGGACACCGTTCCTCCAGGCCTTCCTGTCCTCTGTCATCCCCCGAAGTCCATTTAAGTTCACACCAACTGCTTCAGTGACTCCATCCAGCCACCTCATTCTCTGTCGTCCCCTTCTTCTTTTGCCCTCAATCGCTCCCAGCATTAGGCTCTTCTCCAGTGAGTCCTTCCTTCTCATGAGGTGGCCAAAGTATTTGAGTTTCATCTTCAGGATCTGAATTTAGATCTGAATTTAGGATCTGAATTCAGGATCTGAATTTAGAATTACAGTATAACTAACATACTTGTGTAGGTTTCTGATAACTGTTGCCATGATATTGATTATTTTGCTTCTTTTTCCCTTCTCTTCCTCACCTCCTGATTTTGACTAAGGCTGGTCTTTGCGAAGCAGAGCAAGAACAGATGAGAAAAATTCTCTATCAAAAAGAATCAAACTATAACAGGCTGAAAAGAGCTAAAATGGATAAATCAATGTTTGTAAAAATCAAGACTCTAGGCATTGGTGCTTTTGGTGAAGTCTGCCTTGCGTGCAAAGTGGATACTCATGCTCTGTACGCCATGAAAACACTGAGGAAGAAAGATGTGCTCAACCGTAACCAAGTGGCTCATGTCAAAGCCGAAAGGGATATCCTTGCAGAAGCAGACAATGAATGGGTGGTCAAGCTCTACTACTCCTTCCAAGATAAGGACAACCTGTACTTTGTGATGGATTACATTCCAGGAGGAGACATGATGAGCCTGTTGATCCGAATGGAAGTCTTCCCAGAAAAGCTAGCTCGGTTTTACATTGCTGAACTAACTTTAGCCATAGAAAGTGTCCACAAAATGGGATTTATCCATAGGGACATCAAACCAGATAATATCCTGATTGATCTTGACGGACACATCAAACTGACTGACTTTGGCCTCTGCACTGGATTCAGGTGGACACATAACTCAAAATACTATCAAAAAGGTACGGTTCTTATATAGTTTTAAAAAGGAATAACTAATATTGCTAGGCTTTGACATTTTGGTTACTAAATTGTCACTTTACAGAACCAGATATTTTACAAATTTACTATCTAAAAGTGTTGCATAGAAGAGAAGAGGGATTGGGTGCAGGGTTATATAGTAGAAGTATGCATGTTGGTTTTTTTATTGATTCTTGGATAAGCTGAGGTGCAATGCAGCGACTCTCTTCAATTTGACATCTTCCTTGGAAGGCAAAGCTAGCTGAAAATTCTCAGAGTTATGATCTTAATTCAAATGGAGACTGACAGATTGGATAAGGCTGAAGTAGAAGAATATGTAACATAGGTGTTCCAAAAAATAATCCTGAAGAATATTCAGAAATACTGTAGAAATTAAAGATAGTGCCCAAGATTTATTTATTGTAAGAATTTATATCTCACTTGGTAGGTTAATTCTTTGAATGATTTCCAAAATATTGAAGACATACCAATATTTTAAAAAGAACCATGCAAAAGATCTTAAAAGAAATAAGGAATGCAATACTTTGTGGTGTTTTGGGTAGCAATTCCAAGTAGAAATAGCAAGAAAATACCTTGAAGAATCAGGGAATTTTTGGTAAGGTTTTGCTGAGATTGAAGAGTAGGGGAAAAAGAGGGTGGAAGGCAGACTTAGTAGGAATTTAAAGATAATAAAACATTTACGTTGGGCTAGGAACAAACACAAAATCAGCCGGGTAGTTCTCAATTTACAACCATTCGTTTAGTGACCATTTGAAGTTACAGCAGCACTGAAAAAAGTGACATGATCATTTTTCACACTTATGACTGTCACGTGATCAAAATTTGGATGCTTGGCAACTGGCGTGTATTTATCATGGCTGCAGTGACCAGAGATCATGGCTCACTTTTTGTGACCTTCTGACAAGCACAGTCAGTGAATCTGGGGAAACCAGATTCACTTAACAACCATGTTACCAACTTAACTGCAGTGATTCACTTAACAACTGTGGCAAAAAAGGTTGTAAAATGGGTCAAAACACACTTACCAACTGTCTTTCTTAGCAATGAACATTTTGGTCTCAATTGTGGTCATAAATTGACTACCTGAATGCTGATTAAGGAACAAGGGAACAAGCTGTTAGATATTTACCTTTTTATTTTAGAAACAGTATTCTGAATAGATATAAGAGAAACCAAGGTTTTCAAATGAAATCCTTATTTATTTATTTATTTATTTATTTATTAAAATTATATGCCAGCCATCTCCCTCTGCAAAGCGACTCTGGCCTTTGGGGCACAAAACACACCAATAAAATAGATAGGCTTATAATTATAATCCCAGAGTCTTCTGGAAATGGGGCGGCATAGAAATTCCAACAAACAAACAAACAAATAAATAAATTATAGTAACTATAGTACAAATAGCAGAAGCAATAGCCAAAATTGTTACTAAATTTCAACCATTTGGTCTGATAGAACTTTTGATGTTGAAACTCTAGATATACTTCTCCTTTGGCATAAGTCCCTATTTCTGGACATACTTGATGTCCCAGAGCTTATTTTCAATAAAAGGCTGAAAAGCTTTCTTGTGGTTCCTAACATTTGTGGAACACTCTTTTTTTAATAAATTAACCACAGAAAAAAGTTAATACAAATTGCAACAAAAATGAATTACATTCTTCATATCTAGAATATTGTATTGCAATTCACTTTGAATAATGTCCGTTTTTGTTTGGTAACTTAGGAGTATTTATATGGATCTTTGATTGCAATCTGCTTTTTTGTTTTTGTTTTTCTTCTTTTGAAAGGGAGTCACATCAGACAGGATAGTATGGAGCCAAGTGATCTTTGGGATGATGTGTCTAATTGTAGATGCGGAGATAGGTTGAAGACCTTGGAGCAGAGAGCTAAAAAGCAACATCAGAGATGCTTAGCCCATTCCTTAGTTGGCACTCCCAACTATATCGCGCCAGAGGTTCTTCTACGTAAAGGTAGATGGTTTTTATCTTTGTTAGAAAGACATTGTCACTTTGAGACCCTGTTTTTCTCGTTTGTGCTATTTAATATCATCTTAAATTCAACTGTTAATTTATTTATTAAACTGTTATTTACCATGTGAAAGTGTGAATATGCCATCCATATCTAGATAAACTCTTAAAGCGGTAGGATGTTCAGCTTTTCTTATAACCAAGATAGAATTACAGAAAATCCATAACTGACTTTCAGATCTAGACAATTTCCACAAAAACAGACTTGTGCAATATTTTTACAACAAATATTGACTGAAACAGATGACAACATTCAGGATAGGTGAAGAAGAATACAATGCTTTGTATGTTTTCCTAGCTTTACAAGTTCAGTGAATAAAATAAGCTGAATATTCTTGAATGCACATTTTGCTTTCATTAGTGGGTTCTAAATGAACCATTTCAGTTACAATATTTCATTTTTTAGATTAAAAGATTTAATAAGCCTGCATATAATGGATATACATTATGGTGGTAGTGTTGATGGTGATAATCATGATCTTTAAATCTAGCATGAAACAATGAAAACATATATTTTTCTGCTTAACTTTCAGGATATACTCAGCTTTGTGATTGGTGGAGTGTTGGTGTAATTCTCTTTGAGATGTTAGTGGGGCAGCCTCCATTTTTGGCATCAACTCCTACAGAAACTCAGCTAAAGGTATATTCACTGATTGTTACATTTATTTATAGTGTGTGTGTGTGTGTGTGTAAGGATAAGACTACCATACATTAAAATCGTCTCAGAAAGAACCAATAAACTATTACAATCACATATCATTATTTTACAAACCAAATGAAGCCCTTCGAAGCAAATCAAGTATATCAAAAGATCCAGTAGTCCAAAAAAAAAAAATAGGGGTCATCTACAACATAGAATGTAAGGATTGTAACAGCCACCATATAGGTCAGATAGAAGACTAGCAGAATGTATCCATGAACTTCAATTAGCAGTCATAAAACACAATGAAAACTCCTTAATCTCTCAGAATGTGGACAGACTCAACTATGGTTTCAGCTTGAAAACTCTCAATATATCAGACCAAGTTAATCTAAAACCACTATGGAATTCCTGAAAGCTTGGCATTCAGACAAATCAGCCATCAGTAGACACATAGATATATACTATATTTACACACCATTCAAAACACAATAAAAAGCTAAAAGGAAACAAAAAGATCAGAATATATTCTCCCTAGCAGCCAATACTAAGATAAGAGTAAGAAACAGAAAATAAATACCCCAATCAAAGTACCACTAACGAAAAAACTGCATCCTCACCAACACTGGCAGGACAAGCTACTGTATATACAGTAGACAAGGAGGAAAACCTCATACTAGCATTGAAGATGTTTTCTAGTTGGGTAATGAAACATCAGCAAGCAAACAACCAAGCTCAGAGACCAAGGACTCCACAGTTTAACTCTAACCTACATATATTCTTTCCTATTGATTATTATATAATTGTGTTGTCCAGGGACAAAGTTAAAACTGTTCTTTTTTTCACACACACATACATATATACCTGTTAACTCTAAATAGGATTGGTTGTTATTGAATTCTTACGTAATTAAAATAGCTTCATATGTGAGCTAATATATATCTATACTGGCAATCAAAACTCTTGATTTTTACATTGTATATATAATACATAGATGGTGCTACCGTGTTTCCCCGAAAATAAGAGCCAACCAGAAAATAAGCCCTAGCATGATTTTTCAGGATGCTTGTACTATAAATCTTACCCCCCAAAATAAGCCCCAGTTAATATTGTCAACCAGATAGACGCATTTAGTACCATATTTCCCTGAAAATAAGACCTAATGCGTCTTTTGGAGCAAAAATTTATATAAAACCCGGTCTTATTTTCGGGGAAACGCGGTAGACTACTATATTACATCCGTGGGCATCTCTGTCCCTTTAGAGGTGGATTAGTTTATTTGTTGGGATATCATTTGTTTAGATAAGCATATCACTTTAGTGGTCTCTTTATGGAAAATGTAAAGCAATTTAAGATTTAATTATTTTTTTTGTTGTGTAGGGATTATTGGAATTATCTGTGCATCAATTGCTTCTGATCATTTAGTAGGGCATATTTAGCAGTGAGATGGGTCCCTTTGCAACAGTGGTAGCTGTAGTTTCACTAAATATTTACTACTCTCCTTGATACAGAGACTACAAGACTTCAACAAGATTATGATGAAAGAAATGAGTCAACTGAGAACTATGCTAAATATGCAATTAAATTGGTTCCCAGAATCCAATTTTATGGAGTAAGAGTCTTTCTGCTGTGATCTGGTTATCTATTTAATTTGCTCTCTTTGTAAGTGAGGTGATACATACAAAATAAAGCAAAAGGCAGAATTGTCATTGAGTACATTGAGTACCAAACAATTGGCAGAATTATTTTGCATGTGGATGTCTTGCACTTCATGCAGATTGATATTCAACATTAACTATATACTTCTATTTTTTAGGTGATAAACTGGGAGAATACTCTGCACATTCCCTCTCAGATTAAGCTCAGCCCTGAAGCTAGCGATCTTATCACAAAACTCTGTTGCTCGGCTGAAGAGAGACTTGGAAGAAATGGAGCAGATGATATCAAGGCTCACACTTTCTTCGACTCCATAGACTTCTCCACTGACATCCGCAGACAGCCAGCTCCTTATGTCCCAAAGATCAGCCATCCAATGGACACTTCCAATTTTGATCCAGTTGAGGAAGATGGGCCTTGGGATGACTCCAGTGAAGACAATGCCAGGGCATGGGACCCTCAGGCCTCATCTAATGGCAAACATACAGAACATGCCTTCTATGAGTTCACTTTCCGAAGGTTTTTTGATGATAATGGTTACCCATTCAGATATCCAAAGCCTTCTGGGCTAGATATAAGCCAGTCTAAGAATCCTGATATAGAAAACAAAGATGGGCTGGATCAGAATGGAGCCTGTCAACCTGTATATGTGTAAATGACTGTACAGAATCCTAAAAAAAACTTTATTCATAAATTTAGGGTCTTCCTTATATAGTTCTTAGTTGGGATCAGTTCCAGTTCAGGATCATGCAAGTCTAGGGAAAGAAAGACTTGAAAAGAAGGTTCTAAATGCTAGCTGTTTCAGATTTTAGGCCATATAAAACTGTAAATAGCTTTCTTGACGAGTGCACTTGAAATCCAGATTTCAATCTAGTTTCTAAGGCCTGGTGTGTTACATTCTTAACCAACTTTTTCTTATCTGCTGTTGCATTTACATGCTTCCATGGCATTGTGCTATTTTTTATTTTATTTTAAGTGAGCAAAGAGCACTTACTTTTGTTTATAGCAGGGTTTTTTTTCCTACTAAATTATAGGAATTAACTTTGACAAATCATGCTGCTGTTCTTCTTTTTTTCATTTGTTAAAAATTGGATCCATCGCACTTATGTCACATTTTAGGAAAACACATAAGATCGAAGAACATATGATTAAAAGTGTCTGTGCAATAATATTTAGTCAGAGGAAAAAATGTATTGCGTCTAATGTCCTAAATTTACCAGTGCCATTTTTGTATTCAGACCCTAATCTTTATGTGTATTTTTCCACATTTCAAAATTCTGACACAATTGTTGAAGCTGCTTTGTTTCCCTTTTGAAAAATATGTTGGAATTTAGTATAATCGTAGTCTGAGCAAGTGGCAGTCAGGATGTGATATCAATGATTGGTGTGTGGAGAGTGCTGCATGGCTTGTGTTATTTTGTTTTTCTGTTTGAAACAACCTTTTTCTTGCCATTCACAGGCAGGTCCTGTGCATCTATTTTTACTGAAGATCTTTAACTTTAGACCTTCAATAGGTGTGCTGATAAAGTATTGTGTGGATGGTTTTTCTATTATGATTGTGTGCTATCTATTATATGTTCTCTAAGACAAATGGCAAAACTTTAATTCATGTAGGGATTGATGGTGTGTATAGGGGGAAGAAAAGTTTGGTTTAATCAGTTGTCTAATTTCATAGGATACTTAGCCTCCTATAAAAGGATAAATAGCAAAACATAGCTTTCAAGATCATTTTGTGATCAAAATCTATGGCCCATCTACCTAGCACAATGCACAGTATTCAGTATGTTTGTAATTGCCATATAGTATTCATAAATATTATCATTTAGTATCTGTATGCAGAAATATATAATGAGAATGTTCAGTTCTCTGTGCCTTAAAATTGAATCAGGAGCCTTATATTCTTTTTTAAATTTATAGGACTCTTCTAAGCTATAATGCCAAGTGACAATGAATTTCTGGAATGTATTGGACATATAAAGTTGATTTATTGATTCAGATGATTAGGTATAGTGTACTGTCTCCAGGCAGTGCAGGCTAATTTAGCAAGCTGTTTCTTTAAAACAGAGGTCTTCCAAGGCTGTTGTCTGAGACTTTTTTATTGAATATGCTGGAGATTGAAAATGGGACTCTATCTATAAGGCATATACTTCATCAACAGGTTCTAGTCCTCCTTAAGATGCAATTATTCATTATTGTGATTACATTTTATGGTGGAAAATCAAAGTGTGTAGCTTCTCTTAGTCATTTAAGCAAGGGTAAAGAACTTTTTTCTTCAGATGTTGCTGGACTATCATTTCCATACTATCAGTTTCATAGCATAGTCTATAGTGAAGAACGTTGGGTTTTAATGAGTGCTAGCATCTGATTTAAGCATCTCTGAGACCAGATGAATATTAACCAATTTTGGGTGTTTTTTTTTGCTTATCTGTGATGATTTCAAGACCTAGAAACTACATATGTGATAAAAGCATGGAGTTGTACTTTGTTTAAATCTGCAGGTAAGCACTATGTCATCAATATAAAGAAAATCAGAGATGGTACAATCACATAATGGTTTATCTACACTACATGAACACAACAATGATGACACTTCCAAGGCTGCTTGGATCTGTGAATTATTATGACCCGTTTAAGTGGAGAGATTTATCTTAACCAAGTATATACAGAACAGAATCTATTTAGGTGGCAGCCATAGTTGTCTGAAGTATCGAAATGTTGGTCTTGATTATACCTGGTCCATTATATTGTTATGTATTATGGTAGATCAAACTAATCCTAATCTCTATCAAAATACAAACATACATTTAAGATATTTTTTAAAATTGTTTAAAATACACATTTTATTAGCTATGTTAACATAAAGAATATTCAAAGTGATAATGGAATGCTAAAGATAATTAAGCCATAAATATCATCATTTATATTCTATATATACCTAAATAGATTTTTCTTTCAAATCCTTAATTCAGATTAGTTTAACAGTCCTATTTTAAATGACTGATTGCAATAACACTTGAGGGCAATATTCCACTGTGTGTTTGCTTATTTTGTTTTTAAATCTAAAGCTTCAGTTTTTCCTATGTTATTCCATATATTATTTCTTAATATTTTAATCTATCATATCCTATCCATTGTCTAAATACTATCTAAAACAACATCTTTAAATCCATCAGAGTAAACTAAGCAAAATGATTGTGTATTTGTTTACATTTGTATGAAAGGAGTGTTCTGAGATATGCAGTGCTTGTGTTGTGGTGGTTTATGAAAGATTCAGTATTACTACTTTTTATATAATGCCATTTTTATATTTACATCTATCTGTCATCCTTTTATGTGGTAGGTTCTTCCTCAGGAACTCAGTTTAACTGTTATTTATTTATCATTTGCCTTTTGAAAGCTTCTGCTGGCACAATTTATTATTAAAAAAAATGAATCAAACTCCAAGATGTCTCTTTTGGGTTCTTATGGGCTATGAAATGTTTGAAGATAAACGTGGACTTGGTACAGGGAGTCCTCACTCACTTAATAACCCTAACTGGAACTGGCAACTCTTGTCACCAAGCAACATGGTCATTAAGTGAAATGCTCTGCTTAGTGATAGCAGTTCCAAGTAAGCGTAAGGTAAAGTTGTCTTAAGTGAAGTATCGAAATGTTGGTCTTGATTATACCTGGTCCATTATATTGTGAGGTATTATGATAGATCAAACTAAACCTTCATCTCTATCAAAATACATACATTTAAGATACAGTTTTAATTTTTTTTAAATACACATTTTATTAGTTATGTTAACATAAAGAATACTCAAAGTGATAATGAAATGCTTAAGGTAAGTACTTAAGTATAAGGTAAAGGATTTGAATTCCCCCATCCACCTATCTCATCCCCATCTTTTACCTTTTGGCTACCCACCTACGCATTGCTTACAGCTGCCCACAGCCCTTCCCACTGTGCCCTCAGTGAAAGAAGAATCTGGTTGGCACATGAAAAAGGATCTGGCCAGTGCGCGAAAGGAGGTCCCAGCTGGTAGAGTAGTAGCATGCGATGCAGCGGGTGTGGTGACACAGGGTAGGGCTGGGCAGCTGCTGGCAGAAGGTAGGCATCCAAAAGTTCATAAATGCAGGCGAACCTGAAATTTGGTTCAGATGAATGCAGGGCACAATGCAAGAGATGAAACTTTGATGGCCCCTTGTAAGTCCCTTCGTTCAGCACCATCGTAACTTCAAACGGTTGCTGAACAAGTGTTTGTGAAGTGAGAACTACCTGTATAGCTTAATCACAATGAGTCAGAAACCAGGAATGCAGATAGTTCAGAAAAAGCCAGGGCGGTGACAAGAGGTCAGAAGAAGCCATTGAGGTTGAGAATCGAGAAATTGGAGAATGAGAAAAAGAAGCATTAACAACGATGAGATGTTAGAATTGTTTCATAATAAATTAAATGCTATGTCAGGGCTTGCGGGCCGGATGCGTCACGCGCTGGCCACACCCACGCCCAGTTTAGTAAAGGGGGGGAAAGTCCTGATACATCACATGACGACGCAAGTTTGACACCCCTGTACTAAGTGGAGTATCTACAGTTACAGCCTTACTCTATTTGGGAAGCTTGGGGGCTTTAAATTATTTGTTCGTTTTGCTCTGGTATGTTAGCTGTGACAGGGTGAGAAGTTGGCCAGCTGTAGCTACAATTTGGATATGTCTTCTGTTTCTGAACCTGGACAGAAGAAGGGAAGATGTTCTGCAGCATGGGATGTCCAATAAGATTCCCCTGATCTCTGAGACACCATTACTATCACACATGTTAAATGGTTCAGTGATGATGAGAAATTGGAGAGAGCAGCCAATGAGTTAGTTGTCCATGAGATTAATGTGTTACGTTTTTGATACAGTGTTAGCAAAATATGGATAAAAATTTTGCTTGCATAAATATCCCTTTATGGGTTTATTTAAATGGACTAGTAATGACATTGTGGGTTCTTACAAATACTATTTTCATAGGTAGTCCTGTTAAGTTGCAAGTTGGTTTTAAGAGATGTTGCGTTTATATTAGCTACAGTGAAGTTTGAAAATAATTTTTAACTTCTCCAGGCAAATGGAAAAATGTACAAGAGAAACCTAAAGAATTTTCATTAATAACATTTCAGAAATAAGAATAGGAGTCACAATGTTCTTCTATTAAGCATTTTAGGTACCATTTTAGTTGGAATAAGAAGTCTACTAATGGTTAAAGCACCTGAAGTCTCCAGAGTTAAATTGAAAAAAATAACATTAACTTTGTATACATTCTATATTGCTAGCATGCTCATGAATCCAGACAATTTTGACTTTGATAACAAATCATAGTTTATTTCAATGCATGGACCCATCCATTCTTTAATTCTAAAAATACTTAGAACAGTAAAAGTAACAGTTACTTGTTAGAACAGTAACAAGGTAGATTTTTCTGAATTTTGTGACAAATTAGCTTCCTACACATTTTTTTTTTTTGCCTGCACCTCAGTTCTCTAGCTGTTTCATAACATTACCATGAATAGCCGCTGGCTTGGATCCTGTAAGTTTGTGGAGAGAAAATTACTAGTCTCCCTTTCTGTGTGCAGCCCCCCTTAATTCAGGAAGGGCGCTGAATCTCTAGGAATGCTTTTTCAAAGGGCAAAGTAGGCTGTTGGGAGGAATGGGTGGGAAAGTTTCCTTCCATAAACATTCTTAAATCATCTTAGAATCCAAGCCATTGTTCTGTACAAAGCAAAACTTGCCTTTAATGAAAACATTTTGAAAAATGCAGTGATATTGGCAGATAATCAAACATGTCATTCCAAGCATATTTCCCCCATCTTTTTTTGTTGAGATGATAGTAAATTTAGAAAGTCATATGGCATGAATTACTTTTACTTGTTATCTTCCCAACCAATTTAATGAAATTTGAGCAGGAAACAATATATAAATGTTAGAGCAAAAAAAGCTCTGAATATATTTACAAATGATATTCACATTTCAATCAATTATGTTCCCATTAAAATTATGCCAAATCCCTAAGGAATCTCAGGGATGAATAGTTAAAATGTATATTTTAGATATTTAACCAAACTGGTAAAGAACTGCAATGCTATAGTGCTACAACTCCAGGAACTCTTAAATGGATTATTTAGATATGTACCAGTCTGGCTTCAGACAGATGTTTGGCATAGAAATGGTGTTAGTTACCTTGATAGGTTATCTGTACCAGGGAAGAGGCAAGAGGAATGTTTGATACTCAATGATCTCTCAGACTTTTGATAGTGTTGACTAAGGAATGAGAATGGTTGAGATGAGAGACCCTATTCAGTATTACCTCCAATTCTACTACTTGAAGTTTTTGGAAGACCTCTCAGTTCCTTAGTATTGCCATTTCTGGATCCAGCAAGGGTCCATTATTTTTAACATTATCTAATTATTCTATGGACTGAGAAAGTTCACATATGAGTCTGGAGTCAGGTTCCAACAATACTTTGATTATATTCAGATGTGCTTCTTTCTCCAATGTCAGGGTTACACATCTCCAGGCTGCAGAGGATTGGGTATGAGAAAACAAGCTAAAGCTGAATATGGACAAGATTGAAGTGTTGCTGATTTCAGAGTCTTAATTTTAGAATTCAGGTGGTCTGTTATGGATGGAGTCATACTGTTGCATAAGGGAATACATTTACAACTTCAGGTATTGTCTTGGAAAGAGCCTTGTTGCTGGACAATACCATAGTAACTATAGCAAGGGGGATGCGATTTACCAGAGTAGTGCCCATACTGTATTTTGAGTAGCAAAAAATGTAACAGTCTTCAAGGGAAGCAAGGGAGTGGAAATGATGTTAAATTGTGTAATTTGAATCCCTGCAGAATAATTAATGGAAGCATGTACACATACCAAACCAGAATGCACTGAGTTTTATAGTCAGTCTGTCTGTGACTTAAACTTTCCACTTTCTGCAAAACAAAATCCCTGTGGGCATTAAACATTGAAGCAATGGTGCTTCCCTTTACTCTGGATACAATATTTGCTGATTCTGTAACATTTGGAGATTTAGAAGGCTAATTAGTTGTGTTAGGAACTATGGGTGAGATCTATGACAAATAAAATAAGATGTACGTTATACCTATTATGGTTACAAAGGGCCCCCTAGTGGTAAAGAAAACACGTGTTTCAATAGTCCTGTACAGACATTACTCAGATTATGAACTTTGATATGAACAAGCCTGTCTGCAACTCCAACCAAAAAGGTTCTAGGAGTGGAAGAAAGCAGGAAAAGTTTAGTTTTCAGCATGCCACTTATGTAAGTGGCGCAACAGACACTAACCCTTTCCCCCCTTCCTCTTGCATACTGTTCACAGATCTATTTGTGTACTGTAAGATAAGAACTGTATTGTGCATGTTTTTTATGCTTGTTGGACTTGCGGACTTAGGAACTCTCAGAACGTAGCCCATTTATAAGAAGAGTATTGTCTGTACTGTATCAATGTTTCTCAATCTGGGGTCTTCCAGGGAGGTTGAATAATTCCTTTAATCCATAGCCAGCAAAGCATGCCAGCTAAGGATTATGGGAGCTGAAGTTCCACACATCTGCTGTGCGCCAGAGAGGGAAAAGCTGTGTAATGGCTTTTTTTTTTTGATGATACTAATATATAAAATTTTTTAATTGAATTTAGAGTCAGTTGGTCTAGCAGTTAAAGCACCAGGATTGAAACTGGGAGACTGAGAGTCCTACCTTGGGTATAAAAGCCAACGGAGTGACCTTGAGTCAGTCACTCTCTCTCAGCCTAACCAAGCTCGCAGGATTATTGTGCTAAAAATAAGAGGAAGGTATATTAGGTATGTTCGCCATCTTATTTATAAAAATAATAATGGTGGGATAAAATTAAATTTAAAGCATTAAGCATTGTTCTTTGTTAAAAATTGTTGAGTCAGTTTTCTTTAAGTCCTAAATAATATTATATGAAGAAATGCCATTACCATAACACTTTACAGTGATGAGGAGGTGGGGTTCGCAACTGCTCTCTATTGATAATACAAAATTACCCATTTTTTTCACAACTTCTGCATATTTGGTTGTTACTGAATTCTTCACTAAATTCTAGTTATTAAACTCTCCAAATTCTGTTTTCAAATTAATTTTACCAGCATAGATCCCATCAGTATATGGGAAGTTTTTTTTTAAGCAGCACAGTACACTGGTTTGCATTTGTTTTTACTAAATTACATTTCTCATATCTATGATAAGTCACCCTCGTTACATTTGCAAATAAGCCATTTGGCGTTTTTCTCTGTAACTCCTAATAATCTTCTAGTGAAGAACTACGGTAATGAAACATGAACTTTTATTTAAATAATAAAATATCCACCATATGGACAAGTACGATTTCAGTAGTAGAATAATTTAGCCTTATAAGACTGGTTATTTCAAGGCACAATCTGTCCGGAAGATTAGATTCATAATGTACATGCAAGGAGAACACTTTGTCTGGGGATACTGCTATTAATAGTTCCTAATGAAATAATTTGCGAGATTATCATTTTTATATTATTTTTTAAATAGTATACTAATTTGCATATTTAGTTTTGAATAACTGTGGTATCTGAATCCAGTCACTCTGGTTTATGCCATATCAAACTATACTTTATTCAATTATGGTTTATTAATTATCAAGCTATATACCATCTATGTCTCTGTGTCCATCCTTGACACATACCAGGTTTTCTGTACCTAATTCATGTAGAAAATGAACTAATTAGCCGCTCGGAGTCCTTTGGGAGTAGGGCGGCATATAAATTTTAACAATAAATAAATAAAATAATGAAAATTTGTCGTGCTATGAAACAAAATGCTAGTTTCTAACATGATTTTCACTCTCAAGAAAGCCCCTGGATCCTACACAGGTTTATGACTTCCTTACAGATAAAAGGTTATTGGCAGTTATAATCATTATATTAAAAAGGCAGAAGCAATAACCTTGAAGAAGAGGAAGAAAAATCTCAACTAAGATTATGGTCAGATAAAAGAAATCTGAATCTTTTTCAACACCACAGTTCAAAGTTCTTTCTACCCTGCTTCTTCAAAGTCCAGCTTTTGCTTCCTATAGTATCACAGATAAGAGAATTGCTTGGACGAATTCTGATTTTAGAGGTATAGACACATCACAATATCTGAATATCTTCTCCCAAGACCTTCACAGTTGCTCTCCCGAGTGCTATTCTGTGGTTATGTCTTGACTGCTTGTTGCTTTATTAGTGATGGTTGATCCTAAAAGGCAGAGGCTATCTACCGCTATGATATGAATTCTAAGGCTGGTTGCTATATCCACTGGCATTAGTTTGGTCTTCTAGATATTTAATTTTAGGCCATGTAGGAAGATTGTTTCGTAGCAAACTAAGTTGGAAGTGATGTAAGAAACTGGAAAGTGACAGAATTGAAAGATAAAAAAGAATGGACACAGATAAGAGAAAGAAACCTCAGAGTCTGGTATCAATGCACAACGTATTTTATTGTGTATATAATCTAGAAGACAAGAGTAGGTTCACAGAGAACCAAATAATATTTTAATATAGATGTAACGTAGGAACTGGGTCAGGAACTGTAATCCTCCCCAAAAAAAGAAAAGTGATTTCCAATTGGTTCTTTGAACTGGCTCAGGATCAGCTCTGAGCCTCTGCCCTTCCATGACATTATTGGTAATATCTAATAGATATAATCTTTTCTCCTAGCTCTTTACTGGTTTATCTGAGATTGGAGCAAAGCTCTTTTCTCCATTTGCATTGCTGCAGCTTGTGGGTGGTTTGTTTCTAGTTGACAGGAACTCTTGCTTTCCTCCTGTCTCCATGTTCTGGCCTTAGTACCATCTGTAAGTATTTAACTTGTATGTCTCCTCTTTTCCACTCCAGTTGCAATGTGCAGCCATGATGAAAAGCAGTGGGAAAAGTAAATGGTTGCAAAAACCCCAGTGCCTTCATCCTTTCACCTTCACAGCTTAGAAGAGGGTTTTAAATTAGGGAGGAAATGCAAATTTGCAGCTAGAAAGCCTTTCCTTAATGTAACTGCTGTCGTCCCCCCACACACACACTTTTGAGACATGACTAAGTGGTCAAATTCAAAATGAATTGAAAATGTTAAGAGGGAGTATGGGAGGTAGGTGACAGGGGAAACACTACAGTAATGACTTCTTTGCATTCCCCTATTGGTCAACTAAAAGTGACTCAGTGTTCTGCAGAGTTTTGAGCATTTTGAGAATGAAAGTGAATGAAGATTGGACTTGAGTTGAAAGCTCCTGAAAGAAAAACTAATACTGTTTACATAACTTAATCACAATGGATCAAGAATGCTGCAACTGCACTCTAATGCTTAGACCTTTGGTCTAGATGAGATCATATTCAGAATATGCTAGACATAATGCAGGTGAATGAGTTGAATGGTCAAAAGATATTCTGAAATGCAGAGATTATAAAGTTAGTCTTCACATAGTAAAAAATAAACAACCTCATATTGTACTAAATCAGTTTGTTATTAAAACAAGGAATGGATAGATACTATATCTCTATCCCAAAGACATTAATTTCTAGAAAAGGGCAGTAGAAATTAAACAATGACCATACTATAAATACAGTTAGCATTTGATACACAGCAGTGATGTAAATTCTTTCATAATAGCATTGTGGTTTTGTTAAGTAACTCTGCTTACCTGAGCCTTTGTGTCTTGGGAAATAATTTATTCTAGTATATGCCTTGCCACCCAAGAAAGGATTGATATTTACTTACAATACTCGCTTCATTTTGTTTTCAATGTTGCCTTGGTGTCTCAGGATTGATGGTGCTATTGAAGTACTGAAAACTTTGGACCAGGTGAAATATAGACAAGCATGATACACCGTAAGGAACTCCACACTGAATTGCAACATCTGATATTTAAGCTGATTATGTGATATTATCATGCATTACATGTTCTTGCACAATTTTTACTATATTGAATTATTTAAAAGAACAGGCCATCATAACGGAGATGCATATTGTCGGTTCCACGCTTAATTTTAGACACAGAATTATAAATTCCACATTATGTAGTATTATGTAATATTCAATCACTTTTCTATAAATAAGGAACCGGGAAGGAGTAACTAACTTTAAGTATTGCTTTAGCTATGCGTTGTGCTTCTTGGGAGAATCTACCCCTTTTTTTTAAACAAAAAACAAAACCCAAATGCCCCAAACCCCGTAGATGGATTGCATTAGCTTCCAACTTGCTTGGAGAACAAATCCTTTGACCTACATGACCCCCCCCGCCCTCGTATCCTTTATGGCTGGGAGGAGATTGGAGTTATTTGGGACTGAGAATGGAAAGAACCAGTCCCAGATCCACCGGCGTTTCTCTCAGTTTGGCTGGCAAAGGGCTTAAATCTCGAGTTATTGGGAGCTGGTGGATGTTGGTCTTCTCGTCGAGGGAGCGTTTAGGCTTCCAAGCCGTCACCTCTTCAAGCCCCCATTGGCTTCAGGACTGCGAAGGGTAGGAAAGGGTCGGACCACATGCCCGCATCCCCCCTTCCCCTCCCGGACCTGACGGAACTGCTCCCTCGCCATTTTCCCCCCGCGAAGCCATTTCAGGAGGACGACCCGCCGCTTCCGCCACCCCCACAGCCGTCGGGGGAGCGCCTCACGACGGCTCTGCGGGGCCGGCACGACCACCCCGCTCCGGCTCTCCCACCCGGCCCTTCTGCCCCTCCGGGATCGCGGATTGGCTGGGCGGCCGCCTCGTCCCAGAATGCATTGCATGGCGCGTCATTGAAGAGAGACCATGATGGCGGCGGCCGCGGCGGCGGGGGGAGCCTGCGAGGTGATCGCTCAGCTGGAGAGCGCGGCCAAAGTGCTGATGGTGAGGGAGCCGCGCGGGTCGGCGAGTCGGCAGATCAGCCGGGGGCGGAGCGGGTGATGAGATGGAATAAGCCGGGCTCTGTCCTTAGGGGAAGCCCCGTGAGTGCCCCTTCCCCGGGGATGGCTCTCTTTGGACTCCTCTAGGGAAGCATCCTCGGATAAACTCGGGAGGTTGGCATCGCCTTTCGTGCCCTAGAAACTTTTGCAACAGGACGGGTCTTCCTCTCTCCCATTCCTTCTTGTCTGAAGCTGCAGCCTCCCGTGCCTCTTTCCTCCAGCTTTATAAGCTTCTTGGACCCCAGGCGGGCAGAATCACGTTGCTGGCCACCCCCTTCGCTTTTGTCCCTGTCGCTTTCCATAACCTCTTTAATGTTGTGTGAGGCTTGGATTCCATTCATTGATATCATCAGATCCCAATATAATTCTTTCCCTTTTCACTTCGACATCCACGTGCTCAAATCTGTAATCAGGAGTGGTTCCCCTCACTTCCCAGTTTCTATCCTGGTTCTCTCCTCCCCCCTCCTTCCCTTTTAATACCATTTTTCCTGTCTTCTAATAAAAATGTTTTAATATCAGCCTCTAATACACGCCCATTTTATCAATACTGCATGTCTTTTTCCTTCCCTCCCCCCCCGCCCTCTTATATTACACTGTGTTACCGAAATGGCTGTTCAGTTTGGTTTTTGTGTTTCTCAAGGAGGATGGATATGTAAAACAACCAAGTTTCAGTAGCAGAACCTTTTCTTTTGTGAAGGTTTTCTGCAAGGCTAGAAACCCATGCTCCAAATGCTACTTGTGACTAAGCTAAAATAACTTTGCATTTGTTCTCTTTCAGTGAATTAAATATATTAAAAGGAAAAATCCAAAACCATTCTCAAAGAGCAAAGAGAGCTTGCCTATAATCAGTAATCTTCTAGATTAGTGGCCTTGGCTGTACCAATGTATGGAATGTGTATAGACTTATTGAGTAAATGCATCATAATTTGTTCTACTTCCCAGGCAGCAGATAGTGAACATTTTGTATAACTCCATTCAAAAAAGAAACAAGCTACAATCAGGATAGGTTTATCTAGATTAGTTACATTGGCTTTCTTTTCTTGAATTCAGAATGGTGCCTTATATATTTTATTTTCCCCTTCTTAACAGTTCTTTGATGTGATAGGCTATCAGAGTGCTTTTTGGAAATATCAGGTAGACAGATGACATAAACAGATTAAGAATCCAGATGGATTTGAAATAAGATTTTGAAATTAATTATAAGAATCTTCCCTGTGGGAAAATGCTGTTGTTTTGAATTTTTAAAAAAATAATTGGAGGGGATTTTGAACACTGAAATTTTACTTACTAATGTAGAATGGAGCAATGTCATTTTCGTTAGTGAGATTATTCATACACTTACATGTTACTAAACATATCTTTGTTTCTTGTTATCAAATATACATTAATCGCTCTTTTATGGCTCTTTACAGTTTAGCTGAACAACTACATGCAATGCAAATAACACTCCTAGCACATTAAAAAGTCAGGACAAAAGAGTCCTAGCTAGCCCTCACCCTCTGTGGTACAAAGTTTTACTAGAGGGTAGGATATAGCATTCAGATAAATAATAATTCTAAGACGATATAGTCTCTTGTTGTACCATATAAGATCTCTGAACGTCTAGCTTGGCTCTTAAGTTTATAAAGTACCTGAGGCAAGAGTTTAACTTGTCTTTTTGCTGCTAAGCTTGAGCAATTTTGAAATACAAAGCAGGACTTGCTAATGCAGAAGATGCGACCCAGGATGCCACTAGATATGTGCCAGATGATAGACTTAGTATAGTCTGTACTTGATTGTGAATACATTTTTATAGCAATTTTATTGAAATTTAAAATTACAAATAGAAACTAAGAAAAATATAAACAAGAAAAAATAGAAATTACAAAAAGGAGGAGAAATATATAAAAGAAATAAAAGAAAAAATTATAGAAAGAAATAACTTCTCCTTCAACAAGACAAGTATAAACATTTTCAAAACCTTTACACGTCTAATATTTCAACCCAAACTCTCTTCATCCCATAACTCGTATGTATAAAATAAGAAAATTGATTTCATAATTCATAATTCTTGGTTGACTGAATATATTTAGTTAATTTGCACTGATTTCTTCTACCAGTCAATACAAAGTTTTGTATTTTTAATCATCTATAGATCTCCAAACCCTCTGAGAGAGAGCAATAAACCATATCTAAATGAACTTATTTGATAGACTTTAAGATTGCCTCCTATCTTAGAAAACTTGAATCTAGTCAAGAAATTGGAAATCTCATAAAGTACAGTAATGTGGCTTTAATTTGATCTGTATAATTCTTTTACATAAAGTGGTATTAGTGCTAAAAATCTTAGAAGTTTGCTAAAAATTCTTGATGGTAATGATGAAAATAATGGTGTGAAGTGTCTACTAAAATAAATTGTAAACTTCTGGAATTGGTAAAAAGTGTTTTTTTTTTATAAGAGTGCTAAATAATTTTATCCACCTATTTTAATGTTCAGTTTGCTTTGCACTGTTCTGAAGTTGTAATGTATTCCTTGCATAAGTACACAATGTGTGAACTGCCAAATAATGCTGAATTACATATTTTAGTATTCTTTACCATTGACCTAGTGGCTGAGAATTAACCAAATTCACAATTTTTGGATTTGTGCACTTTTGAGATATAGATTTTAAAGTTTATATATTCACAAGGTAATTCAGGAGGTTTAATCCCAAACTAAGAACCTTACTATTACAACTTTAGTTATGAGCATATGTTTGGATATTAGTGCTACTGAACTGAACTTTGAATTTGAGTAAGCATATTTAGGACTGCATTTTCAAATAGCATGTCTTGATAGATATAATAAATGTAGGAATTATATATATCCCTGCTGCCGGGTAATGGAGTGAGCTCCCGTTACTTGTCCCAGCTTCTGCCAACCTAGCAGTTCGAAAGCATGTAAAAAATGCAAGTAGAAAAATAGGGACAACCTTTGGTGGGAAGGTAACAGCGTTCCCTGCGCCTTTGGTGTTTAGTCATGCCGGCCACATGATCACAGAGACGTCTTCGGACAGCGCTGGCTCTTCGGCTTTGAAACGGAGATAAGCACCGCCCCCTAGAGTCTGGAACGACTAGCATGTATGTGCGAGGGGAACCTTTACCTTACTTACTTGTATCTTGAACATATCCATAGTTGTGTTCATTTGTCATTTTGCTAGTTTTAAGCCAAGTATCTAGTAGAAAATGTGAATAATTTTTTTATCAGATTTGCCCGAATTGTAAATATTTGATTACTGTAATTGCAAATATCTATACTATAATTGTATGAAGGCTAGAAATTACAAATTTGTAAAAAGTGAAAAACTTGATGGAATTTTTTTTCTAGTTTTCTGCAGGACCATATATGTGTATGTATATATGTATGTAGTCCTTGACTTACAACAGATCATTTAGCCACTGTTCAAAGTTACAACGGCAATGAAAACAATAACTTATGACCATTTTTCACACTTATGACTGTTGCAGCTTCCTCAGAGTCATGTAATCAAAATTCGGATGCGTGGCAACTGGTTTATATTTATGATGGTTGCAGTATCCCGGGGTCATGTGATCACCTTTTGCAACCTTCTAACAAACAATGTCAACGGGAAAGCCATATTCACTTAACCGTGTTACTAACTTAATAACTGCAGTGATTCACTTAATGGTAACAAGAAAGGTCATAAAATGGGGCAAAATTCACTTAACAGTTATCTCGCTTAGCAAAAGATATCTTGCGCTCAGTTATGGTCATAAGTTGAGGATTACCTGTAGCTCCATGTTCTTCCCAGTTGACTTAGTCTTCTTTCCAGTTGCTATCCCTAGCAAAGACCATTTCCCTAAAGATTCAGCTTTCCTACAGCAGTTCGAACAGCAGCTAAAGGTGCCAGCAATTCCAATGAGACCAGCTTTTGATGCTTCAGATCTTTAAATTGCTTAGAAACGGTGGTGATGGTTGTGGGGGGCGCATTTTAGTTCCATATGTGATACTTGGATACATTTTGTAAAAATGTCAGTGATTGCATTCAAAAATTAACTTCTTTTTCTTCTTCTTTTTGATGTATTTAAGCTCAGCAGACTATCAGAGAAAGCAAGGTGTAGCAACTTTGATTGTAACTAATGTTGTACAGAGCTTTACCCTGCAGCAACTTTATGAATCAGAGCTGTCTGCATATTAGTATGTGCTGCCATCTTCTTGTAAATCTAGAACACAGTACAGTACAAGTAGACCTTGACTTATAGCAATTCAATTAGCGACCATTTAATTACAATGGCACTGAATAAAATAAAGTTATACCAATGACCAGTTTTCACACTTAACCATTGCAGCATCTCCATGGTCACATGATCAAAATTCAAATGCTTGGCAACTGACTCATATTTATGACGGTTGCAGTGTCCCAGGGTCATGTAATCACCTTTTGCAATCATTTGACAAGCTAATCAATGGGGAAACCAGATTCGCTTAACCACCGTGTTACTAACTTAATTACTGCAGTGATTCACTTAACTATGGCAAGGAAGGTCATAAAATGGCGCAAACCTCAATAAATGTCTCGCTTAGCAATGGAAATTTGGCGCGCAATTATCATCATAAAATTGAGGACTACCTGTAGAGTGAAGCAAACAGACAGAAGTCTTGCCAGTGAGAAAGTTCTGTTCTGAAAATAATCCTGAAGAATGGGATGTAATTCATGATAATCATGCCCAGCTTCTAAATACTGTCTGTAACATTTCTGGCAGGAGATCAGGCATCTCTAAAATTTGTGGTTTCTAGTTGATTGACTTTCAAATCCCATAATTTTTGCAAATAGAGCTATTAAAATTGTTGAGATTTGCTAGTCATGACCAGCCTAAGTCCCACTGATTTCACTAAGTATATTCTCAGTGTGACTAAGTAGGGATCAGACCTTAAGCTTTTATACAATACTGTATTCTTGCAGGTTGATAATTCAGATAATATCTTAATGCATTGTGTGTCATGACTGATGATCTTGGCAAGGGCTTTGCTCTGAAAGTTGGCTGTAAATATTTTAAACAAAGAGTTAGTTATAGAATTGTTGCCTTTGCCAATAATGTGTTTGAGGAAAGGGTATGAAAGACTCAGTAAAAGTATATAGTACTTTCATTATTATAGAATATTCTCTAAAGCAGTATTCCAAAACTTTCTGTTTTCCTGTAATGTATCTGTAGCGCATCACTTTGAAGAAGGTTCCTGTGAAGGAGTATGGGGCTATTAAGGCATCTGGAATGAAAATCTGGATAAATGAGATTTGCAAATGAGAATTGCAAATCTAGTTGAATTAACCCGGTTAGATCACACAGGGTTGGCCTCCTGCAGATTCCGTCAGCCAAACAATGTAGGCTGGCGGGTCCGTGAGGAAGGGCCTTCTCTGTGGCTGCTGTGACTCTGGAACAACCTTCCCCCGGAAATTAGGACCATCTCCAGTTTGATACCCTTCCGCAAGGCAGACTTGGGAGTGAGAAAATGATAATATGTATTTTAACACTGTTTTATATTGTTTTTAATCCTTGTATGCCGCCTTGAGTCCCTCGGGATCGGGCAGCATATAAATTTTCTTAAAATAAAAAAATAAAGAAATCACAACATCTAAGGATTTTGTGACACCATTGAAAAAATAATTTTAATGTTGCTTGCTAAATTCCGCATACAAACACATTTTTAATCCCATAGCCCTTCATGAATAAGGAAGTTCCTTCCTAGAAAATACGTACGCCTGCCTGAAAAAAACACTTAACACATTGACCTGGCTCACACAACTTACTAAGTCATAATATAATTTGTTTGCCTTTGGCTTAGTGTGTTATACAAACCCAGTCAATTATGACTTATACAATAAGCATGCCTAAGCAAATCATGGCTTAGTTGCAGTATGTGAATTTAATTACTGACTCCAATGTTTTTTGTATTTTAACAAGTGCTACAGCTTTCAGTATTAAATATCAAAGAGGGTTACTCTGTGCATAGACTTCTGTAACATTTAATTTGGGGGGCTCCTGAAGAACTTAAAACAACAAATTCTGCACAAACTGTTAGATTAGCTAGATATTCTTGTCAATTGTGATTTTGATGGTTTATTTTTATTTTTGTTGTTGACTTGCTGCTAAGAGTAGCTTTTAAACTGAGATATTATCTTTAGATACGGTATTGATTCAATATTACTTATAGAATAATAAAGGAAAATATTTTTTTCTTTTTTGTAAATATTTATTCTTTCAATTTGTAAATTGCCCTTTCTGTTTCCTTTTTCTTTTGTTTCCCTTTACTTCCTAAATACTTTAAAAAATAAAATACAATAGAGATTAAAAATATTAAAGTGTGTTGAAAATGCCTGTTAAGAATGTCATACCAACAAATTCTGATTTTGGATATAATTGTGTAAAAAAAGGTCTATTTTCTTCAGCCACACCCCTTGTCCCTGGATTGTTTTTGAAAGAGCCTTGCATTGCTGATAGCATTAGACATCAGCTACACAACTAAAGTAAAATTTATCATCTATGTACAAATATTGTTATGTTAGTTTT
The DNA here is from genome assembly GCA_032468235.1 of Pseudoxyrhopus heterurus. Taxonomy (NCBI): domain Eukaryota; kingdom Metazoa; phylum Chordata; class Lepidosauria; order Squamata; genus Pseudoxyrhopus; species Pseudoxyrhopus heterurus. The sequence continues at coordinate 26,738 of JANHJO010002783.1, forward strand.
ATATCCTGCCTTTGTCTGGCTTTTCAAAACATTCTCTTAAAAAGTGAATTATAATTATTTACCCCTAATATCTTGAGAGCAGCATACATTTTAACCTGGTTTTCTATTTGGCCTTTTGTCCTGATTTTCAAAAACTTCCAAGAACTTGCATTTTTCTATCTCTTTTAATTTTTACATTTCCAGCACATCCTTTCCCGTGACCTTCACTTCCCTGGTTCAGTTCAAAGGCTTCCTGCTTTCTCAGAAGATTATACTCTTCCTGTATTTTCTCAGCCTCTGTAAGATGCTATTTCTTTTTCTTCTTTCAAATCTCTCTTCAAAATCCTGCTTTTTCATTAACCATCTGGCAAAGCTTTCTACTTCCCCTTGTATGGCATGTTGAGTAAAAATTCTGGGAGTTATAGTCCTAACAAATCTGGAAAGCAGTATGTTGAGGAATTCTGACTTAGAGTGATCACACCTGTAATAAAAGAGTAGCCTGCAGGTTTTAGTTATTAAATCCCTATTTTACATTTTGCCTGTGCTTCTTTTCATATGACTGCTTGTTCCTTATCAAATGTTACATTCCAAGCTCATTGGAAGAACAATAATTTTTTTTTGCTATCTTTAACTAGTGAGCCATCTCTCTCTCTCCCTCTCTCTCCCCCTCCACCCTCTCCCTCTCTCTCCCCCTCCACCCTCTCCCCCTTTCCTTGTATACATGGCAA
>JANHJO010002783.1:27544-38342 GCA_032468235.1 Pseudoxyrhopus heterurus
TCTTGGTTTTAATATATTCTTGTTTTAATATAGATGTATTTTTATGTCTGTAAGCCACTCAGAATTACCTTATGGTAAGATGAGAGAGTAATAAATATAAATAAATAAATTTCAGAAATTTAAGAGTCATGGATTTTAACTCCATTCTGGGAGTTGAAGTCCATGCCTCTTAAAGGTGAAAACATTGATGTAAGGGAAAGATTGTCAGCTGCTAAAAAAACAACATCCTTGAGCCTTGTTGAATCTCCAGTAGGGTGAAAAAATGGAAACTTATACTTAACAGTGGATCTAGAGGACCAAAGGCAGCAATAAAGTAATATTTTAATAACACAGTGGTTAGAATGCAGTATTGCAGGCTGGCTCTGCTCACTGCCAGGAGTTCAATCCTGACTGGCTCAAGGTTGGCTCAAACTTTCATTAAACATCTTATTAAGTATGTTGGATTTTTCTTTCTGTTCATTACATAGGAGACAAGCAACATTCACTTAGGTACATTTTCTACCTAGCAGTTACAGATAGTCATCAAGTTAAGATAGTAATTGGGACTGGAGTTTCCATAGTTAAATAATGCTGTCAAAGTGTGACATTATGTGACCTAATTTAATGACAGCAACCCCCATTGTTGTCATTAACTGAATCTCACTGGGCAAAGATCTGCCCAGGGGCTGTCAAACTCCCGGCCTATAGGTTGGATGCGTCACGCGCTGGCCATGCCCATGCCCGGTTTAGCGAAGGGGAAAAAAGTCCCGACACCTCATGTAATGCTGCCGTGACGACAAGAGTTTGACACCCCTGATCTACCCTGATCCGAGCCATTCCTGGTTTGTCCCTCCCAGGCCTGAGCTTCAGTAAGTAAGGTAAGAAACTTTTTTCTCTGCCTGCTCTTGAAAGCACCTCCCCTCCAATCTATCTCTCCTTGTCTCTGCCCTTTCTGGCCTGCCCAAACAGTAGCAATCTTTGCAGTGAGGGTGCTGGGGATGAAATACAGGTCTGGTGCCTTTAGCAGTTTCAGTCAGCTGCCATCTTCACCCATGCCTCTACTTCAGCCTCAGTAGCCCCACCACTGCTGTGGAGTATCATTCAAGCCCTGTGCCACAAAGCCCAACCACTCCTGCCACCTTGCACTCTGCCAGTCTTGCCCTGCCCGGTTAAGCTTTGCACTATTTCACTGCTGATGATGTACACATGGCATGGCCCTATGTGAGGCAACTGCTGGCCATGCCGGACTTTCTTCCCAAGGCCGCACATGCTGTTCCTCAAAAAAGTGTGCATCCTTCTTGCAATGCTTCAGGAAGCTCTCAGGAAGCTTCTGAAGCATTGCAAGAATGGCGGTTGCAATCTGGAATACAGTGGGTGCAGCTTCGGAAAGAGCCCTGTGTGGCCAGTAACTCCTTCACATAGGGTCAGTCTAGGGGTGCCTCATCAGCAATGGGAGAAAGACCATGAAGGCCACCTAGTTGTGTGGCAGGGCCTGCAGAGGTGGCTGGGCCTCTTGGGTTGAAATGGCTTGAATTGGCACTTCTCAATGGTAGTGGTGCTAGGGATGCAATACAGGTAGTCCTCGAGTTACGATCACAATTGAGCCCAAAATTCATGTTGCTGAGTGAAACATTGGTTGAGTATGTTTTCTCCATTTTACGACTTTTCTTGCCACAAATTGTTAAGTGAATCATTGCATTTGTTAAGTTAGTAACCCAGTTCAGTGAATCTGGATTCCACATTGACTTTGCTTGTCAGAAGGTCGCAAAAGGGGATCTCATGACCCCAGGACACTGCAGCCGTCGTAAGTATGAACTAGACGGCAAACCTCTGAATTTTGATCATGAGACCGTGGGGATGCTGCAAAAGTCATCAGTGTGAAAAATGATCATAAGTCACTTTTTTCAGTGTTGTTGTAACTTTGAACGGTCACTAAATGAACTGTTGTAAGTCAAGGACTATCTGTAGAGGCCTAGGGCAGAGGTAGTTGGCTGAGGCTGAGATTGCTGAAGACCCTCAGCCAGCCCTAAGGTTGCCTCTGTGCAGGGCTGCCAAATGGACAGAAATAGGGGTGAGGGTGCAGAGTATTGAAGCACCCCTAAAGTGATAAATGCATGTAGGTTGCCAAACACCTGAATTTTGATCACCGTAACTTTGGGGACCAGTCATAAGTACTACGGTATTTGTTCTGCGTTACAACTTCGAATAGTCCTTGAACGAATGGTCATTAAGCAAGGAGTAATTATAATATATAATCTACCACACTAAATTATTTTTGGTACGATTCAAAGGCAAAAAGATGTTTTGGAGCACTTAGAAATGCTACCTTATAGCACTTGCCTGCAATTCATTAAAGCCGCTACATCTTTTCTTGAGGTGGCAGGTAACACAGCTACTTTCGTGGCTACCGAGAAAAGACAAGTGTTTTTTGAAGGAGTTGTACACAAGTGTGAACTCAAATCCTCAGAAGATCTTTTGCCTTTGGAGCTCAGGCGCTGCATACCTCTATATCTATATTTATATTGCTCAGAAGGGAAAAAGAACCCATATATTATTTGTGCAAGTTCAGGAATACTTGATAAAATCATTACTTTGAAAACTAAATTCAGAATCTAAACCACAGGGCAAACCATGTAAAGAAGAGAGGAGTTTCAAAAATACTTTTACTTTTGCTATAATGAGGACTCATCTGTTTGGGGGGGAAAGTCCACTGAATGAGCACATAAATTTTTAAGTTTAAGCAGCTCTGTGGATTGCTGTTGAAGTCTTAATTAGATATCCAGAAATTTACAGAAATGAGAATTTGTAAGCAAAATAGTTTTTCTTCCTCGTGAGATACAAAGTTGATGCTCCTGCTTGACCAGCACAAATGTTACAATTTATTTTGTAATCAAAATAGGATATATTTGGACCCACAATTTTGCCTAGAATTGTAGTGTTTGATGTTGATTTGTATTTTGAAAGGGTGGTCATTTGCAAAATGGGACTTCCTTTCCCCTCATTTTCCTGCAGACCTCCATTCTCCGCTCCGCGCCCCCCCCCCCAATCTCTTATAAGGAAAGGAATTGCCATGTTCTCTTGATGGAGACCATTCCTGTGTACAACTATTCTTAGCTGTCAGATTGCTTATCCGGAGCAATATAAATTCCTTAAGCAGGGTCTCGTTAGTCGATTTTTAGTGTTCCTCTCATTCCTATGTGTTATAAAATGCTCATTGTGCTTTTTTATTACTATAAATTAATGTACTGTTGTCAGTTTTTCCCAAGCTATCTATAATTCTCATAAATCCTTATAACATTATGGTAGTACTATTATTCACAGGGCCTGGGATAATTTGTCTAGACGAAGCTTTCCTAAGCTCAATATGGTCATTAAAAATATTGCTGTTACAACTACTTTATCTGATGTTTTCTAAGTAATAAAATTCGTCAAGTGTGGGTTTGATCTCAAGTGTCATTCTGCTTCTTATTGTAGAGTGTTTGAATAAGTTGCCCTTAATTGACTTGTCCTCTTAAAAAAGCCATCGAGCCATCTTTTGTAATCTCTTGAGCGAATGAAAACATGCTTGCCTTGTCTTTCCAGTACATTCTTATTCTTGCAGCTTTTTAAAGAAAATATTCGTTCTTTCAATTTGCTTATTGGGAGAACAAAATATTTTATTGGTTGCTAAAGTAATTTAATAGTGCTGCAATTTAATAGCAAATAATACTTGATTTGGAGGCCTTTGGTAGGGCTGTAAGTTCCTTTGAAGTATGTGTATGTTAAATTGTGCAACTTATTGAAGTCTTGCAGTTAGAAGAAGAGATCAGATTTGAGTTTCAATCAAGTGAAAGTGATAATTTCATCACTTTGTAGTATATATAAACTGTTTTCTCAGGTGTGTTTTGTATCTATTGCTTATACAAGATAATGCACACATATTTTAGCAAGACTTTAATATGCCCTTTGTGTGTAAAATTACAGATACTGCTTATACAAGATAATGCACGTATACTTTAATAAGACTTTAATATGCACGTTGTGTATGTAAAATTACAGATATTACAAAAGTCTTGCAAGTCCCTTAAGTTTAGGCATTTGCACAGTGCTCTGCTATGATTTTATTCAGTTGTAGTTTTCTGGTAATTAGGACCATAATTCCTTTTGATAAGCTATGCAGTTGTAAAATGCAATGTCATGTGACCTGCCATTTAATGATGGCAGTTCCAGCGATCCCCAGGTACCACTGTTAAGTGAGGACCATGAAGGGCACTATAAGCAAAAACCTCACGTGATTGCAACTCCAATTTTCTGCCAGTTTTCCCATGGATTTCGCTTGTGGGGAAACCGACACGGAAGATCGTGAACCGCAATCACACGACCATGGGACACTGCAACAATTGGAAATCCGGGCCAGTTGCCAAGGGCTTAGATCATGACTGTGTGACTGTAGGAATTCTGCACCGGCCAGACCTTTGAGGACTTTTATGTTAGGTGCAAGTAACCAGGAACAGGAAACACTAAAAGTTTATTACATGCAGCTTATATACAAAAATCTAATTACTAATGGTCAAGCCAAATTGGCGCTAGATAAGGGTTGACAGAATTCATGGGGGGGGGGGGGTGGAGCTGGACTTAGGTCTCTTGATGACGCGTTTAACCCTGCCCTTAGGTTCAGCCTGTTTATCTCCTACATGGCCATAACTACCCCTTGTTCAAGCACTGTCACAAGTTTAAATGGTTACTGAATGAGTGGTTATTAAATGAGGAACACTTGTACTTTAAATTATATGTGGATCTTCTATCCTGATAGAACTATGGATCCATTCCCTTCATCATAGCCTCATATGAAACAGTTCGATAGAACTCTCAGTGTTAGAACAATAGATGGCTATGTTAAGGAGAAATATAAAAACTTTGTCTTCACAGGCATTTCTTTACATGGGTTGTGCTGTGAAAAATGCCAATGTCATGCACATAGTCCATGAAATAATATGTGAGAGAAGAAGATGTTGGCTGGATAAGTGAGAGAAAGATAAGGACCTTTTGCATAAGATTCCTATAGTTATGAAATATATCTTGTGGGATTCATGAGACTTTTATCTCTATCATTTATTTATGAAAGCCTTTTCTGGACTTTTTACTTATTCTACCACTTGGAACTGATAAGTATTTTGGAAAAGTATTTTGATCTTTGTAGTGTGTTGGCCTCGACGTAACTTACATTACAACCCAACTTTTATTTCATGCCAACAGATGGCAGTACTGTACTTCCCCGGTTGTGTCTGATTTTAGAAGCTAAACTATGATGGCCATGTTTGGTTGGGGGACCACTTGAAACCACAGAACTGTAGGCTAAACCCCCTGGAAGAAGGCAGTGGCGAACAACATCCTTGCTAAAACTGCATTGCCAGAAATTGAATGTAACTCAAAGGAGACTTCATCTTTTTAGTGATTCTAATTAATCAAACTCAATATGAGCAATCTTGCTTTTTTCTGAATCAGTGCTGGAATTGCACTAGAGGGCAGCATCTACTACACTATAGTGTCTGAAAATTCAGGTTTCTAACTTTTAGTTTCTTCCTGAGAAGTAGAGCCACCTATTCCAGTATTTTTACATAAATGAAGTTAATTTTAATGTGTGCCATTTTGTATACAGGAAAACGACAGTAAAGAATATCTTAATTATTTGCACGCTACTAATAAGAATAAGTTTATTTGTAGAACTATGATTTATTGATATATCTTATTTCGTTGCTTATCAGCTTTGTGAAATGCTAATAAAAATACTGTATCCAAGATAAAAAAAAACACATCACAATAATGATCACACTGAAGGCATGTTGCCTTCATAAATTAATATGTCATAATATAAGAAATACATCTGTAACCGATCCAACATTCCTTATGAGTAAGGCACATACATAATATTGGAGTTGAAAAAGGCTTTTTTCCACATTTAAATTGGCATTTCATTACTTTTTCTGTGAAATACTGGAAAAAATTTCAATAGAATAACCTCCCTAGTTTGGGAAAGACATAGAGGCTTTAAGCCCCAGAATTCTCTACATGGCTATCCTGGTAGGAATTTCTGAGAAAATCTACACATTGGGACAGTGTCCACACAGGAGAAAAGCAGCAATAGGACAATTTGATGAATGCAACTATATTGTTCATTTGAACACATCTTCAAGGTACTATTGAAAACCACATCATAGAATTACCATTATCTAGTCTTATTACTGTTATTGGAGATTATACCATCCTTTCTACAGATGCTATTCTTTACTCTTTGCACATTATTGTTTTCATTTGGTTGTTTTTCGGTTTTAATCCTGTGTTCACCTTCCAAAGTCACATTTGCAAAATGGATGGCTATACAAATCAATATCATCTGATCTGCAAAAATCCACATAAGTGCTAGATTTCCATCTAGCTAAGAATTATCATTTCTCTATTTATTTCTTTATTGTGAACTATCATCCAGAGTCTGTAAGCCAAATATAGTTGTCCTGTTATACTGTCATATCAAATGGTACTAATTACATAGAATAGACTGGATTGGATTAACAGGTGGCTTGGGGGCCGCAGTGGCTCACGTGGTAAGACACTGGGCCTGCGCACCGCTGAGGTTGGCAGCTCGACGGCTCAATTCCCATGAGCGAATAAACCGCGGAAGGACAAGAAAGGAGCCTTCCCCAACTGCCTACTGGCATTCAGGCATCCCGCAGATAAAGATAACACCACCGGTAAAAATTTCTTTCACAAGGGCAGCCAGCCACCTTGGTGATCCCTGGCTAACATGTGCCACATGCTAAATAAATAAACAGGTTGGAATAGAATACTTTAATGGTCTAAGTTAAGTGATGAACTTTCATCTGATTTACTAATTAGTTGCTACTTTATTATTACCACAGCTTCAGTATTACCTTAATTTAGCGTATTATTTTATAGATGAAAGTAAAGGCTTTTTATTGTGATATATACTTGAATAAGAAATGGCAATTTTCCATATTTCATAGTTAGAAAGAGTCTTTATTTTCTCTGTAGGCACCACCCTCCATGGTCAATAATGAACAACGTCAGCACGCCGAACACATATTTTTATCGTTTAGAAAATCAAAATCGCCATTTGCAGTTTGCAAACATATTTTAGGTAAGTCCTATGTTTCAATCAGTGTACCGTTAATTCATAATCATGTAGCTTTCTAAAACAGGCTAAGGATATGTCCGTGAAATACTGTTTTTTTCTAGCAGTGTCGATATGGATTTAGAGGTGCACATATTAGGCACTGTAAACTTGAAAATAACCCTCATTCATCCTAGTGAGTCTTGGTTTTATATAAATATGGCTAAGATGTTTGATTCAAATATACAAATGCAGCTGATTCCAGAAACTGTATCCTTACACCATTTTAAGAGCTATAACACTGAATTTATGCTTTTCTGCAGAAACCACAGCGATTTAAAATATTTCTTGCTTTTTTTTCGATGAATCAAACACAAAGTGATTTTCCAGTATTTAAAAGATCATCACAAAACTAAACTGGACAGATTATACCTGTGTAAGAAATTAATGTTAATAAGGAAAGCTTAATAAATAGCCAGATAAAGTTTAACAAAATATAGGTAGTCTTTAGTTGTTTCGTTCAGCAACCATTTGAACTTAACAACAGCAGTGAAAAAGTAGGTTTACAATTTGTCCTTGAACTTACTGCCATGGCAAGGTCCTTGTAATCATACAATCATGTTTTGTGCACATTGCAACTGATGCTCATATATGATGTCATCCTGTGGTCACATGATTTCCATTTGAGAACCTCAGAGTTGGCTTCTGACAAGCAAAATCAATTGAAAAACCAACAGGTAGTAGTAGCATGTCGCAAAACATTATGGAATATTTTCATGTTACTACTGGATTTTCACTGGGAGAATTGTTTCTAAAAATGTCGGCTTTTTGCATTAATGTGTGACCATTCCCTTTAAAAATCACTTTGGGTTTAACACTTATTTATGCCTAATATTTACTTACTTCTAATTTTAACTTGCTGATGCTAGTGCTTCAGTATGACTCCACCACTTGTTTTTTCTGGTGATTTATGTATTTTTATATATATTTTTTATATCTGCTGAAATATATATATAGCTGTGTTTGAACATTGTAAAGAACGGGTTTATAATTGGTATGAACTCTTTAGGAAAAGGTAGTCCTAAAATCCAGCCTAGAATTTCAGACAAAAGTAAAAATAAAATTAAAGTAATATTTTTCATGTGGCGATCTACAAGGTATGTGTTTCAAGCTTTTGCCTATGGATTATGAGTTTATAAACCTGCATTTCTTTAACAGAAACTAGTAAAGTGGACTATGTCCTTTTTCAAGCCGCCACAGCGATAATGGAAGCAGTTGTACGAGAATGGATTCTGTTGGAAAAAAGCAGTATAGAATCACTACGAACATTCCTTTTAACATATGTCTTACAAAGGCCAAAGTAAGTACAGAGCATGGTTTAAAACATTTGTGTAGGTTCTTGAATAACAACTTTTAAAAATTGTATGCCTCCCAATTGAGATAGATAAAATCCACATAATGAATTGGCTTCCGTTTTCATGGCCAAAGAAAACATAATTCACTGGTGGAGTCAGTGTGCATATACAAGGGGGAGTTTCTGTCCCTGAGATTTCCGGTTTAAAACATGATGTCAAATGTAACAGAGAGACATCTAGGATGATTCCAGAGACAATATTAATTAGAATACAGACCACTTGGTATACATGATATAAAAGAACTTCTTATGTTCATGTACATATTAGTAGTTGGTGGTGATTGTTTGGGACCTCTGAGATTCTTTCTAGAAGTGGGTGTAAATTAGGAGGGATGTTTCACTCTTGGTAGGGCCACTCTAAAAGTTAACAGAGTAGTCATACCCTCCTGGAGATTTTGCTTATTGGGTTTTTGCTGTTCTTTGATTCCTCTGCTCTGTTCAAGCTTTGAATGATGCACAAAGGGCAGCTTAAAGGAGAGAAGAAGAAAAATGAGAAAGATCTTTGTCTTTAAGTAAAATTATTTTCTTAGTCTTACATAAAACATGGGTTAGGGTACATGAGTAATTAATATATACCTCTCCATCTCATAGATATTGTAATAGGCTTCTCAGAGAAAGAAGATGGCAATTTGCAAAATATTATTAAGTACAGGACATTTACATGTTTTTCCTTTATCAGGAAAACAGATAGCTGCCTCCCCAGCATTTCTGCTGGTGGTAAGCAAAAGGATCAAGAAAGCTCTGTCTTAACAAACTGTAAAGATAAATAGGCTGCTAAAATAAACATATCCAGTTGCTAAATTTTTATAACCTAATTCCATTTTTTTATTTCAATACATATGATTAATCTTCCAAGATAAACGTTTGTTAAGTATTTTAATGTACTTCAGAAAGTGAAAAACCTATTGCTGACTACAGACTGCAGTTTCAACTATAACTGCTGTGAATGAAAATATTAAAACCATTCACTAAGTCTAAAAGTACATTTGAAAACCAATAAGCAAAATAGCTAACATCAGGGCTGAATCTATTTCCTGATCCAAATAAACAGATCCTGGAATTTAATTCAGCCAGATAAAACTGTTGTAAACAGTCACTATATAACAATTTAATAAATAAAAGTAAAAACTGTGCTATGTCTATACGACCTGTGCAAATTATAGTGGGAGATGTTACAGGATATGAATTGAATCTGTCCCAAAGACTAGATACTCCCCCTGCCCCCCAGTAGCCTCCTATGCTTAGGGGGCCAGGTAGCATTTGGGGTTAGGAAATACCAGTCTGACATCTGTCCATTGCCTTCAGCCTCTCTGCAGAAGAGTAAAAAATCAGTTGTTCCGCCTTCCCTTAAATATGTAGTAAGAGACTACTTTTTCTGTGTTCTTCAGAATTATCTTCAGCCTCTGGTTCAGGAGAGGAATCTGCCCAAAGGTGTCAGAAGATGGGGCTTTCCCCTTTCCATAAATTCTGCCTGCAAGAGAAATTGTTTGCCTTCACACAGAGAAAAATTAAATGTTAGGTCAGTGAGGATGCTGAAACCTAAATTAAAAGGCTGGCAGGCCAGGCCACATCCTACACACATGCCAGAGATTCCCTTTTCCTGGCTTATAAGAAAAACTCTAAGGCAACAGAAGACAAAAGAATTTTATAGCTAATCAGCCCCGCCATTCCTGCTTTCTAAAAGCAGTACAACTAAGGAGAGTTTGTGTATTTTTGCTTTGCAAACAATAATATCATTTTGATCAGTGCTGAATATATTTTATATTTTATTTTGCAGCCTCCAGAAATACGTACGGGAACAGATATTGTTAGCAGTAGCAGTAATAGTGAAACGAGGGTCTTTAGACAAATCAATTGAATGCAAGAGCATTTTTCATGAAGTCAGTCAGTTGATAAGCAGCGGCAATCCCACAGTGGTAAGTTCTCGTGTTTAAAAATACATCTTTCTTTACATCTTCCTGGACATTTTTTTTCCTGTCATTATACTAATTATTTACTTTCAGGAATAATTTAAATCTCCCTCAATGCTTGTGTCTTCCAAATCTGCTGGAATTGCTGTGTCCATTGAGCATTCTGAAGTCGCAGTCGCAACACAGTTGGAAGTAAGGAGTTGAGGAAAAAGGCAATTAATTCAAAGAGATTCCCATTCTGCTCCATGAGTAGATCAGGCCTAAGCTGCTCAGGGGGGAAAAGTTTGCCATTAAAAGGTAAAAAGGATAGGCAGCTGTACAATATATTTAGCAATTGAAGTATAGCAATAAATTATGTTGTCTTATTCTGGCATCAACAGTATTGCT
>JANHJO010002783.1:54482-65449 GCA_032468235.1 Pseudoxyrhopus heterurus
GCATAGCTGGCTGGAGAATTCTGGGAGTTGAAGTCCACAAGTCTTAAAGTTGCCAAGTTTGGGGACCCCTGATTTAGAACAAAAGACAGTGAAGGGAAAAATAGTAGAGGTTTATAAAAACAAGCTTTATGTAGATATTCCCCTAAATGAGAGGAGATTCAAGAGTTACAGAACAAAATGCTTTTTTACAAACTATATAATTAAAGTGTGGCATCTGTTGCCAGCAATTGTAATGGGTGTTAATTTGAGTGGCTTTAAAAAGGGACAAGACAGGTCCATGAAGGATCAGACTATCAATGGCTAGTGATAGCCATTTACTACTTCCTGAATTATAGCCCACAGATTAAACGGAAACAATGCTGCAAGAGTATATTTCCCTGAAGTTCAGGCTTTATTTTTATTGTTTATTTGTTACATACATATACAGTACGTACTGTCTTTCCTCCAGGAACTCAAGGCATGATACATTGTACCCAATTCTTCTTTTCCTCCCCACAGTGACATTCCTGTCAGTTTGGTTGGGCTGAGAGAGGGGGGGGGGGATGACCCAGAATCATCCATTGGACTTCCAGGGCTGAAAGTGGATTTGGACCCTGGGCCTTCTCAGTCCTAGTCTAATATTTTAACCACTACACTGCAGCTTGGATGAACTTCCCAAGTAATCCCTGTCACAGAATGCTGGATTAGATGGGATTCTTTAACAAGTTTTCATTCATAACTCTAATTCCTGATTCCATTTTTTCTTCAGAAAACAGATGAATTAAAAGGGGATTTGATGTGTAACAGTTTATGCGAGCCTTAATGCTAAACTGCATTAAAAGCATAATGCTGTAACTGTCAAAGTGAGGAGCTACAACTTTGGCTTACAGAAAAAAGGAGAGAATCAATTTTTCTCCAGCAATTGTTATTACAGGACTTTTATTTTGTCTCTCCTTATTCAAATTTAAAATAGTACGTTTAGCATTTTGAAATTGAATACCGTGTGTGCGTGTGTGTGTGTGTATCAGCATTTAATACAATGTACTTTAATAGAAAAAATGTACTTAAGACTGAGTAATGACTCTGAGCAATTATTACTAATCATTTATTATTTTATCATTATTTAATAATCATCACCTTGAATGCTTTTCAAAGTAATGAACAGGTTCCCTGTGCACAAAAAACTTACTGTCAGACATAACAGACAACAAAAGGAGAGGGAAATGGAAAAAACAAAGAGAGAGTATTTCATTCACCCTAAATGCTTAACCAAGCCTCATCCTGTGTATCAGAAGTTATGGGCGAAACTTAAAGGTTGTGAAAAAGTTGAATTTTGGATAGCTAATGTTAGGCAGAAATTTGGGGCAGCAGTTTTAAGGAGAAAGTTATATAACAAAGAAAAAAAGCAGATTAAAAAAAAACCCAAAATGTAAGAGAAGAGAAGTTCATAGAGAAATTAGCAACAGAGTTTTGGATTCAGCTATGTGGCCAGTGCATTGGAAAAGGTATGAATAATGTTGTTCAATAAAATTTAAAGTATTATACTTATTTTTTTAGAATAATTAGTACTCTACTACAAAACTAATTGAATTCCATTGTTCTGTGTGGTGTTGTTCTCTCCCATCAACCAACCAAACTAAATATCTGAATGTTACATGAGATTCAATAATGTACACATTTGTGTTTTTTATTAACTTTTAAGAACCTCCAAAAGCTGTACAGGAATCTTTAGGCAGATTGACAATTAAACTGTCTTTTTCAAATATACTGTTTTTACCAGATTTATGTGTAGTTTAGCGAATAGCAAATGCATATGCATTCTGGATAACTGCCCTATGTTTTAAATAGTTATAGCTTTGCAACTTTGGAGTAGTGCTTAATGTAAATGGACAAAATGACATGTTTGTATTTTTACATTGATTGTTTATGTATAGTAATATCATTTTTATAGGATTACCTTGTATTATCTGAAACATAGCATATGTTTTGTCTTTTAAAGACTGCTCCTATGTAAAGTTATTAGCAAAGAAACTCAATCAAAATTAGTGTGACATGTGTGCATGAGGTTGGGTTATAAAGTTCCAGATTTAAACCATGTATCCATTATCCCTGCTGTAGACACCCATGCATATGTGTAATTGATACATTTTTTTAATCTAACAAGAAGCTAAACTCAGTTGAATCCTTTGAAGTATGTAGGATATGCTAGTAGGTTTCAAAGACTTAAATTGCCAGGCAACATCTAATAAAACCAGCCAAAAGCATTTTAATATACAAAGCATACTTTGGACAGGTTTGATACCTGTTGAATGTGGTATCATTTTTGTTCCTTGTCTCATCGGAACGATTATTACACGATTGCGCCACTATGGAATGTTTCGTCATTGTGATCAAACTGTTATCTGGCATTCCTAGGGTGTTCTTTTTTGCAGTACAATATCTTTTATTCCTTGTCCTCATGCATGAATTATGCTGTGTATGTGAAGAGGCTTAAAATTTGTTTCCATTGCATTCTTTCTGAATGGGACCTGTTGTATCAGGGATTTAAAAAAGAAGAAGAAGAAGGCCAAATTGGAATGTTGTTGTTGACCTTGACACCAGACAACTAGGCAGACATTATATAGCTATGTTTGAATCCTCACAAAATGTGATGTTAAAGCCAACAGAGTCCTGGCGTGAGACCCTCCTGGACAGCAGAGTGATGGAACTTTTCTTTACAGTAAGTTCCATTGTTCTCTTTTGCTAGTTTAGTAGCAACAAAGCTACAGCTCCCATCACTTCTTTCTCAGATTGTTGTTGGATTTTTCCATCTCTTGGATGCGGTAGGAAGACTTCAGGTAAGAGTTGCATAAATCATACTCTATGCTTCGCCAACACAACTGGTTAAATCTTTTAAATCGGTCAATGTTTGTATTAATTCCTCTGCATTGTGTTCATTTAATTTAATAATGGTCGTGATTTAAACAGAACAGGGTTGTTGAGTATCTTTCAGCTACTTCTTCAGTATGGCTGATCAAATAAAATTTCTCTAGTAGATTGTTAAAAACAAATTAAGCTATGCCTGCTCTCCTCTTAGGCACTATGCAAATAGAGTAAAACAAAACTAAAGGGAGCTTAAAGCTGCTTCCCATTTGGCAACTTCCTACATGGATAATGTTTCCATTTAGGAAACCTATGTTTATTCTGGCATGTACCATAAGAGTGTGTGCATGATGCATATAGCTTTTCCTCTGGAATCTTAGTTCTGTGTAAGAATTTGTGGCATTTCATGTGAACCAGCCTGTGCTGTTTCAGTTTAGAGCTCTTCATGAAATGTTCAGTCCAGTCATCTGCAAGTTTAATACGCAGAAGAAGAAAATCCCAATTTAACTATGATCAATATCCAGCAAAGAAAGAAAAATTCAGAAGCAACAACCAAGCATAGCAGAGATAGTGTAACAGTCATATTAGGTCTAAAAATTAAGCCAAAGTGAGGAACGAATTGAATAAAATATAAGGAAATGGTGTAAGACAAGATAAAAGTAATAGGTATTTAAAAGCTCAGAATCTATGTGAGTTTTAAAAGGGTTTTACTTGTTAAATAGAACCAACATGTAATAAATAATCATTCAAAATACAATAAAATACTAATTAAAATGAATTAAAACTAACAAAACTCCATGTAATACCTATTTTTCTAGAATTAGCTCAGTGCTTTAATATATTATTAAATCTAGACAACATAGAAATTGCTCTATATTTTTATTTTTACAGTATAAAGATGTTTCAAAAATTGATAGGGAATACATCTCCTGAATAGCAATAGCAATACACTTTTTCAACATGATGAGTGTAAATTTTCTCCCCAAGGTATGATAATTTTCTGTGACTTAATGGAGAAATGGACCATGTTTTTAGCATTAGACAACTGCCTTAGGTAATCTGGTTTTGGAAGATAAACAGCAACTGTTTTCCCCCCCCCAATAAATTAGAATGAGATAGCTAGAATTTGGGATTCTTGCTTCTAAAACAATGGATGTGTTTAAGACTTTTTTTAAATAATGCTTTTATGTAGCATGCTATTTCCCCCCCAAAATATTTAGTTATGGATATGTACTTGTAAGTTTTTAATCTTGCTCAGGCATTTTCAAAAAAATAAAATAAAAAAACGTGCTGGCAGACCACTTAACAGCTGCACACGATATGAACAGCTGTCTAGACAACCAGACAGTTGCTACTGTCAGCTGGGATCTCCTCAGGCAAATAGCTTTTAGGTTTACAGGTTAACCCTTTCTAATGTAATTCTTCATTGGCAAGCCTTTGGGTTAATAATAATAAATTTATTGTCATTGTACATATATATACAGTATACACATACAACAAAATTCACAGTAAATTCCTTTGGTTGCTGGTAAAGGAACTGTTCTTTAGATTTAAGTATTGTTTTCACCAGATTCACTTTTCCCAATAAACATCAACTCCATATTAATGAAATAGGGGTTAACAATTTTATTTTGTATGTTATTCACTGGATCTCCAGAATAGTTATCTCCTCCATAGGGTTATAAATTCCTCATTTAGAATGGATTTTCTCCATTTGTAACTCAGTTTAAATAATATGTTTCT
Organism: Pseudoxyrhopus heterurus; assembly: GCA_032468235.1. Classification (NCBI taxonomy): domain Eukaryota; kingdom Metazoa; phylum Chordata; class Lepidosauria; order Squamata; genus Pseudoxyrhopus; species Pseudoxyrhopus heterurus. Next base: position 59,067 of record JANHJO010002783.1, read on the forward strand.
TGATTGTCAACAAAATCAGTTGTGAGTTTAATTTTTAAAATAATTACATGTGCCTTTCATTATTATTTAGAGAATATATTCTGTTTGTAGGTTTTCTAGATTTTTGTGGAGCTAAACTTCAAATTTTCCCTATAAATAAAAATAAAGTCTCCATTTTGACAACTGTGTATTTTGTTGCAGGAATAACAACTATACATTAATTTTGTTGTAGGTTTTCTATATTTATTAAACACTATGTATTGTGAGCAGTTCATAAAACATGTAAAACACATGTAATAATATAATAGCAATAAATATTAATTTAGTTTGCCTTTAAATTGATTGTGAGACTAGTATTTGTTAAGTTATAATGACCATTTGAACTATTACGTTTGTTTAAACAGGGAGAAAACAGTTGTCCCTATATTACTTTATAATAATATATCCTAAAAGCATATCAGGATATTGAATTCAGAAATTCTATTGTGCATCCAAGGTTGTCTTTTAAAGATTGGTCTCTTGATGCCCACGCTTGCTATAAATATTCAGTCTACAAATGATTGATCTATAGGAGTGATTTATTGTCCATGAGGATCCCTTAAGGAGGCTAGTGCCAAAAAGGAGAGCAGTCTTGCAGACAGAAACAATAGGATCGAGACTAAAGAGGTTTGGGAAGTTATAAGAAGATTTTGCTTCAAGGAAATGCGTTTGGTTTCTTGAGAGTTTGGTGTTTACCTCTACTAAAAAAGCATCTATATAATCTTGATTGAACTTGTCGACTAACTTTAGCAAGGCACTGTAGCCCAGGCATAGTTAGCATAATAGAGATGGCTGTCATTATTGCTGTTTTTAGAAGGAGCAGCATGTCTGACTGGCTGGCAACTGTTTCCCTCTAAGACTTAAAATGCATAGACAGTTTAACATGTAGGTAGGTCCCTGGCTTTGACTAATTTAATATGACTGCTTGAGTTGGTCTACTGAAGTGGCAGTTTGCGTACATACCAAGGAATGACTACTAATACACGAGATACTAGGGAAAGCTGTTTGTGTGTGGGGGGGTCGTGTGTGCATGTGTGTTTGCTCACGCTCTTTAGGAGTGTGACATGTGATTATGGTAAAAGAACATCTTATTTCTTCTCCCCACCTCCTCATGTGATGTTAACCCTCTCACTTTTCAAAAGGTGCATCGAAAAATTAGAGAAGACACGGATATGGCACAAGACTCTCTGCAGTGTTTAGCCCAGCTAGCCTCTCTTCATGGGCCAGTCTTTCCAGATGAAAGCTCTCAAGTTGATTATTTGGCTCACTTCATTGAGGGATTGCTCAATACTATCAATGGGTAGGTAATATGCTTACTTCCTAGAATTTGGGATTGTTGAGGAAGGGAGGTGGGACTTGTGTTCTGTTGTTTGAAGAGCGGCATAGCACTACAACATAAATATACCTTTCTGAGCAATAATGAAATGTTTTTAAACTTTACAATAAAGTTATTGGGCTTTTCTCTTTTTTAAAAAAATGGTTTTGTCTACAGGATTGAGATAGAAGATTCTGAAGCTGTGGGCATATCCAGTGTAATCAGCAATTTGATCACTGTATTTCCTCGCAATATATTAACAGCCATTCCAAATGAACTTTTCTCTTCATTTGTTAACTGCCTCACACATCTCACTTGCTCTTTTGGAAGAAGTGCTGCCTTGGAAGAAGTTGTAAGTAGCAACTTTAATTTTGTGAGGTTCTTCCAAAATGTTGAAACTTTAAAATACTTTTAGTTTTATGTAATGTCTAGCTTATGGTACTATTTTTTCTCTTAGTGCTCAGTTAATTTGTAATGGTTACAGTGAGCTGCATCCTTTTCTGTGGTCCTATTCTGTTTTATGAAGAAATTTAGTTGGTTTAAAGGCTCCTAATGAAGCACAAAATCATCCTGAGTTAGAACGATGTACTCGATGCAGAGTTGGCAGTTCTGCAGTGAACTATATATTTACGTTGTGTTTTGATATTTTCCTCAGTATAATATTGTTTGATATTAGCATGAAAAAATAAAGTTTTGGCATTATGCTATTCCAATTAATACATTTTAGTTCCTGTTATAACAACATTTTGTGTGGGGATTATATGGACATTGTTGGATGTAGCAGGTTGAACTGGATAATTTCCCACATGTGAACGTCTTTGTTGCCTTTATTGCATTCTTTATAAGTTTAAACAATTAACTGAAAATAAATCAATAAAACTGTATACCCTGGGATTCATATTATAAGGATTTTTCTGTATAGTGGTTTATAGTTGTAACTGTATTTATAAGGGAAATACAAAACTGAGTAAGAGAAAGGCATGAAAACTGGTAACATGGACTTTTTTTAAATCTGAACTTCTGGTGTTAAAGAATCTGTGTTTGGTCTCCAATTTAATGGGATTTTTTTTTTCATTTAATTGTTCTCTTTCCTATAAAGCACACTCCATATCTCTCTCATCTTGCATTTAATTTACATACATTTTATCTCTAATTCTCCTCCACTATTGAGTAAGAGATCTGTGTGACATCTAGTTTGGGCTTCCAGAATTGTCTTCAGCTTTTGCTATGTAAAATTAAGAGGCGGATTTCAAACTATTCCACTTTTCAAATTGAGCAGAACAGGTCAAGAGTAATTGTTGGATGGAGCATCTACTATATATTGCCTGAGTGGATTTGACAGAGCAGGCCAATTTCCCTAATCTGTGCTGGTGTTCACTTTCGAAACTATAATAATGATTTTTTTAATGTATTGGAATAAAAGGTTTTTTTGAGCACTTGTGAATTTTGTCTTGAGATTGATAGTTTGAATGAAATGTAAATATCATTTACATTTTTACCATCATCTAGAATGCATTGTCTTCAGAAATTCAGAAAGCCATCTTATAACAGCAGTGCTGAAAGCAATTAATAAAATATTTGGTTTTAATTTTAGAATTTAATTTTAGATATTAAATCATTGTAGCCTTTAGTTTCTTGGTTTTGGCACATATGGCGGCATTTCAAACGCCAGATGGGTATAATATTTCCTGCAGAGGAGCCTGCATTGACAGTTCTTAATACCTTGTAGGTTTATACTGGCACAATATGTCCTTGTGCCCCAAAATTGTTTTAAATGTGTGTTCTTCTTAAGTATATGAAGAAGTGATATAGTAGACAATGTATTTTTTCAATTGCAAATGCAATGTCCATGGTTGGCCACATATTGATAAAGACAAGCTTATAGGACATCAGTGCATTGGAATCTAGGAGAGATATGTGATGCTTCAGATCCAATTCTAAACAGACACTTCAGAGGATACAGCCATCTGTGCCCAGCAAAATATGTAGTTGCTTTAAAGAGTTGTAGATAAATACAATGTATGTGCCTCTAGATATTCACACTAGTTTTTTTTTTCAAATCAGAACTGAATCTCTGTATAGTTCTAGAATCTAGTAACTCAGCTTTCCACCTTATTTATGAATATTTCACATGGTTGTATCTTGAATTACTAAAGGAGTGTTTTTATTAGTCCTGATAATACTACACAGATTTTAAAAAAAATAACAAAGTTTGCTCCTTCCTTACAGTATTGATTTTTGATTTGTGTATTTAAGTTCATAGTGGGGAGATAGACTTTGAATGGAGCAAAAAAAAGGGGGAGTGAGTTTTACTATTGTATTTCAATTTTCCTCATCACCTTTGACAGATTTCCATAAAGCAGTTAGCATGGGGCTAATGTCCCCAGCGCTCTTGCTAGCGTATAGCATCAGGCAATTATCTTCCCACATTCTTCTTAAATAGCAAAGGATTTTTGCATTGCACTGAGATTTGTAGTAATCAGAAGCATGAGCCTATTCCAAAGCTCCGTATAACAGGAGATTTACCCCAGACCATTCCACTCATAGAATCGTTAGAAAAGTTTTGTCATGTTGACTGAGAAAACAAGCAGTGGGATGTGTGAACTGAACCATGCTGATTTTGCCAGCTCTGAAACTTTGAAGTAATGATGTAAGTTAGTCTTAAAGTCAAGGGCCTGTTGTGGCCCCTTCACTATTGGAAATTCAAATCTAATGAATGCCCTATGTATTGCAGTATGAAATTATTAATTGTTCATTAGTTTAGAGCTAACCAGCATGTAGGGGATTAACCAGTTTAATTTTTTATGTGGCTTTTGCTAATGTGTCAGTATTAATAGAAAAAAATAATTTCAGTAGCAGCAGATTTGGAAAGGAGATGTGAAAAACCTGTTATTTATTTATTATCTAGAACTTATCTGCTATTAGTTCTAGCATGGTACCAATACAATGCTTAAGCAGGATTTAATTCTTATTTATTAAATTTATATCCCACCTTTATTTTGTACAAATTAAGGTAGCATGAGGTGCACACTATTCTCTCCTCCTATTTTCCTCACAACAACAACCTTATGCAGTGGCCTGAGTAAGAGTGACTGTTCAACAGTTAACCCAGTTGATTTTTGTGCCTAAGGGGAGACTAGAACTCATCATTTTCCAGTTTCTAGCCCAGCACTACATTAAACTGATTCTCAGATTTTAAATGAATTTAAATTTCTTAAAAGAAAAAATATATTTAAAAAACCCATTTGATATAAGCAACATGCACATAGGAAAATAATGCCATGCTATACCCCAAATTTCTTCGGTAGTTATACCGGTAGTTACAAAATTTGCAGACATTTTTAAACAGTGAAATAAAATTGGAGCTTTTCTTGTACTTTTCAGAATAGTAATTTCTAATACTATTTTCCAGTTGCTGTTTTTGTTTTGAAAAATCAATTTTGTATAATTTAGTTTGCTTATCGATAGGTATATGTTTGGATATGTAATATAAAAAGGTATAATTTATTCAGGCAATAGTATACAGTTTTGGATTGAATTTACTTTAAATTAGTAAATTTAGTCTCAGTTTCTGTTACAGACAAACTACAAACTAATGAAACCTACATAATGCAAGAAAAAAGTTAACAAAAAAAACTTAACAAAAAGAATAAGCCATCAACACTGAAATACTGTATATTAAAGCAATTTTTCCCCTTCACTGTATTTTGTTACTGCGTTGCTTTTCAGAAAAAGAAAATTAACAGAGAACACATTTGCCATGTGAAATGTTGTAAATCTAAAAGGCTATCAGTATCCACAGTTCTTTCTCCCACTCCTTTTGCTTTAACCATTTTCATGGACTTTTGAAAAGAGAAGACTTGTCAGCATTTTTTTAACCGTTCAGCGCAAAGTTTTCAAACGGTGTTCCATGAAACTTTGGTGTCCCATGAGAGTTTGACAAGATTCTGTGAGAGATTAAAGGGAAAAACAGTTACTTAAATTCAGACAAATATTGGTCACTAGACCGTTGATTCTTGATCAGGGGTTATGAGAGATTTTATTTTTAAATTATAGCTTCTGCGGCCTGAAAAAATTTGAAAACGTCTCAGTTAGGGGTCAGAGGGGTTTTTTTTTGGTATGAATGTTTGTAAACACAGATTAATTTCTTTCATACCTTGTCAATTTATATATAGTTTAAAACATACTAAGGAAGTATTTGTGATCCAGTTTCTTTTAAAAATGAATTTTTCAATTAAATTGTTTGGGAATAGCTTTTTAGTTTCTTCCCTTCCTGTCTTTACATCTAATGCCATATAAATGAAAAATAAGACTTGCAGAAAATCTCCCACTCATTCACCCCTGATCATATTTGCTGAAAAAGTCTGCTGGATTACTTGACTACTGTAATCTTAGTGTGTCAGGTAAAGGTTTAAAGAACTAAGAACTTAATATTGCAAAAGTTAGAATGTGATTTTTATCGTAAGAACACTTTCTGATAATTTATTATTGAACTACTATTGGTTTTACCTTTTTATTTGGGAGGTAAACTGTTTGAATTGTTTTAAATCCTCTGATTTTGCATAAAAGCAACATGTTCTCTCTCTGTGTGTGTATGTGGTAATGTCTATTTATCAATCAACTTTTGTTCCCAGTTTTAAAAATAACAGTGAGTTCTTTTCCCAAACGTGAACTTCCTTTCTCATTCTTGCAAAATAGGTTCAGAAGCTTGAGGGAATTTGTGCAACATTTTGACAGGAGAGTAGAGACACAGCTAATAGGAAGGAGTATCATATGGTACTCCAGTTGTGCAACTAGCTGTTTGGATTCTTTGAAGGTTTATAGTGTACTGGGTTCAAATCACAATAAATTATCTGTTAGTCTAAAAGCCTACTGCAAACAGTGAAAAATAACAGGTATTGTCACACAATAAAAATTGGAATTAAATAAATAGACAACTAATAGAAAAATTATTCTTACAAATTTACTGAGTAAATTTATTTATTTATTTATTAATAAAATTTCTATACCGCCCTCTCCCGAAGGACTCAGGGCGGTTTACAATAATTAA
>JANHJO010002783.1:88228-102326 GCA_032468235.1 Pseudoxyrhopus heterurus
GAAAGGAAAGGAAAGGAAAGGAAAGGAAAGACGGACTCTATTACAGTTGATGGTTGAAGACTACCTATATTGGTAAACCGTATTTGTCTGTTTATAATATATGAAACCATTCCCCAAGCAGATAATAATGATTATAATGATTCATTTTAAGCACAGTTTTTCATTGAATTTTATATTCATTTATCAGCCAAATCTTTGTGGCTAATAAGATTACTGTTTGGGTTTTTTACCTTGTATATTTTGAACTATAAGAAGATATGTTTAATTCGAAGTTAAGCATATCATTAGTGAATCATTGCTTTAAAATATATTAAAGTGGTCTGCCTTATGACAAACCTAAATTTGAAAAGTTTGAAATGAGTGGGAATATATCTTATAATTGTATGTCTAGAGAGGTTCATTAATTTTGGCTATAGTAGATTACAAAATACCTTCTATAATTTTTGTGAGAATTTCAGACTTTTTTTCACCTTATTTTTCTTGATGAATGTCTGAGTCTTTTTATCCACTTCAGAATCCAAAGAAGAATAAGAAAAAAGCAGAGATTAATTTAAATGCACTTCCCTCTGCTGTTTAGTTTTTTTTACAGGAAACATGTTTTTAAGATCAACTGCAGAAGGCAAAATTACATTTGGCATCACCTTACTGGGATTCAAGCACTGCATTCCAATTACTTTAATTATAATTTATGAAAGGTTTCATGCTCCCCAATGACGTATGAAGTTCGAAGCTTGGAGTTCAGAAAATATTTGCAGATAGTTGAATTTCTTCTTGTATTCCTATATTTCCCCGCTCTTCCCCAACTTTTTAGATGAAGTATTTAGGGGACATGAACCCGGGCAAGCAACAAACAGATCTGTATCGGCAGCAGATGTTGTCTTATATGGAGTGAACCTAATCCTGCCTTTAATGTCCCAAGATTTGTTAAAGGTATGTACAGTGCCATGCAGGGTTGCAGAAAGAGATGGGGAATTTTGACCGTTCTTCCAAAAATTTTAATCATTATAATACCTGTGTGTCATTGGTCGGAATCCTGACGTTATGTCTCTAAATATAATTTTCTACTACTACTAGCGTAGTACTCTCATGGCTGATTGAAAATGGCCACTGGCACTAACTCAGAGATTCAGCCAAGCTCATGCCTGCCTTTAAGCAGCCTTTTAAACCTAGTACTGTCCAAATGTGTTAATAGCTTGGTATTGGAGAATTAGTGTAATGAAGCAGTTAATATACTAGGTTGAGGCCGAGGAACCTAACAAACCATTATGAAATAACATGCATGGTACCTCTCTTGGGCTAAAGATTTTCAGAAGTCTTTAATTGCAAATCAGCTTCACCAGAGTTTATCACATAAGTGAGCTATGGTTTCAACAATGGGCCATGAATTACAAAAATATGTCAGAATATGTTAAATTCTGTATTGAGCTCAAAAACCTAGGACTATATGTATTGCAAATTGGGAAACATACAAAACTAATAACCCTTGATTTTGAATGCCTGATATCACTTTGTATTCTTGAAATATAATTATTAAGAAGCCTCATTAACATAAACTTGTTTACTTTTTTTCCTTCCATAGTTTCCATCACTATGTAATCAGTACTACAAACTAATTACTTTTATTTGTGAAATATTTCCTGAGAAAATTCCACAGCTTCCAGAAGACTTGTTTAAAAGCCTTATGTATTCATTAGAACTGGGGATGACATCGTATCCTTTAAGATCTTCTTTTGGGGGAGCAGGGAAAGGGATTATTTAGTTGATCTCTTTATTTTTCTCTCTTTAAATCATTACATTACTGTATACTTGATATATACCCTTTTAAGTATATGCCTTAAGAATGTCAAGAATTTCAGTTATTGATTATTTACCTGAACATTTATATTGTGTTGTTGTTTTTTGTTATCAAAGTTATTTTATGTGAGGGAATCCACATATTTCTTATCTTATTTTGGCAGAGAGTCTAATATAATCTTTCATCACGTTCTACATGTTCTTTGCTTATCTTTATAATGAGAAGCAGTTATTCATTTATTGCAACTTTCCCATCCTGTCACCAGTAAGAACCAGGATACATGTGCACCAGATTGTTTAAGCCTGTTGCTAGAGTATTCTAGCATTTAAAATATTATGAGAATTCCCTGATAGGAAAAATAAAACCACTTTTATAATTTTGCAGGGATGGAATCTGTTGTCCTTATATACAGTTTCTAGATTCAATAACATTTTAATGCAAAAATATTCAGATATTCTGTGCTTCTCACTCATTGGCTACAAACTGTTGTGACCCTCTACACTTGGTTATTTGTTTCAGCCCTAAATTCTCCCTCTTTACTTTCCTTAGTTACATTTGATTTAAACATAAAAATGCAATAAGAGCAATTTCTAGGAAGAAATAACGGAGGAGGAACCAATTTCAACCACTTAGTGGTAATCTTAGCTTGAAATATATAGGAAAATGGCAGTTTTTAACTTCTGTTTACTGTTTTCCTGATGTACTGTATAATTTCCAAATACCCCCCAAAGGAATGAATGTATTTCTTGACTTTGAATAATCAGAATGAGTTCAGATGTTTGCCAGCTCTGCTTAGAAGCTCTAACGCCATTAGCAGAACAATGTGCAAAAACACAGGAATCAGAGTCATCCCTCTTTTTAGCAACAAGACACTTTCTTAAGGTAAGAGACATCATTCCATATATTATTGTCTCATGTTTTGGTTTGGATTTCAGCACAGCGCAACACCATCCCGTAATAGCAAGAGCACTTAGACTTATATACCGCTTCACAGTGCTTTACAGCCTTTTCTCAGCGGTTTACAGAGTCAGCATATTGCCCCCAATAATCTGGGTCCTCATTTTACCCACCTCGGAAGGATGGAAGGCTGAGTCAACCTTAAGCCTGGTGAGATTTGAACTGCCAAATTGCAGGCAGCCAGCGGTCAGCAGAAGTAGCTTGCAGTACTGCACACTAACCACTGCGCCACCGTGGCTCATACTGTTGGTGTTAGCGCTTTCCCCAACGGTGGGACGGCATGTTTGACCTAGCTGCTGAGGACCCTGGGAATTCCAGCTCAGTTCATTTCCACAGTGCTACGTATATTGGCAAATACAATATTGCAAAATAGTAAATAGAGCTGAGCGGCATACTCCTTAGTGATCCTTCAAAAAGCCTTGAGAACAAACCTTGTGCCTTATTACTTATTGGAAACCACTTTTTCTTGCCAGAGGAGCTTTTTGGATGCAAGCCAGTAATCAGGTTAAAACCACATTTGATGCCAGTTTTTGTAAAGTGAACCCTGCTTTTTTTTTCTATATGTTTAGCTTATTGGTTACTAAGGAGCCCAAGGAATCTATTATTAAAAAGTACCCAGTTTTTCCACCAGAAAATTCATTGTTTCTGCCCATGGGAGTGGGCTATATTAGTAAGGAAGTTCAAAGTTCTTAACCTAATTAAACAGATAGATTAGGGGTCTCTGCTTCAGCCATTTACCATCTGTTTTGTTATATGGTGATAACACTGTTCTGACTTACACATTGTTGCAAGCAATTATGTGTATCATTTGAAAGTTAATTTTTAGTCCTCATCTTAAAACACAAGCTTTCACTTTCAGCTTAGCACAATTTTTTCTTAAAAAGTCAGGATGTAAAGTTTTGTTTTTACATTTTAGATGGTTTTTGATATGCTCGTACTGCAAAAGCACAATACAGAGATGACAGCTGCAGCAGGAGAAGCATTTTATACATTAGTATGTTTGCATCAGGTATGATATTTTATGATGTCATTATCTCTTACATGTTCCATAATGTTTAGGGGTAGTAGAGGTCTATAATTGAATCTTACAGTCAGATAGAATTAACTTGATGACTTGAGGGAAGCCACTATCTCTTAACTTTAAAGAAATGTTCCTAGCATCTAAAATTGGAAATATACTTACATTGTAATTCTGTTAACAGTCAATCTATAGGAAGCCTTTGATATTATTCCACAGTTAATTTTTATTAATAAATTTTCTTCTGAAATATAAATGTGATTATCTTTACAGGCAGAATATTCTGAATTAGTTGAAACTTTACTATCAAGTCAGCAAGATCCTATAATTTACCAGCGGTTAGCAGATGCTTTCAACAAACTTACTGCAAGCAGCACTCCGCCTACGCTGGACCGTAAGCAGAAGATGGCCTTCCTCAAAAGTTTAGAAGACTTTATGTCAAATGTCGGTGGTCTTCTCTGTGTAAAATAAATACCAGAACTGTATGCCTAACTTAGACCCTTTTTGCAAAATGCACTGAAAAATGCTGAAAGCTGACGTAATCTTAAATGCCTGTTGCTGGGGTTTTTGCAGCCATCTAAAATTTCAGAGAGCCTGGAAGTTTTGAGCAGTGGAATAGGAGATGTCAACTCTAAAATCAGCTTCTGCTAATATGTGTTAGCCACCGTCTGTCATATACCTTTTATGTTGTACAGAATAAAAACAGAAAAAAACTGAAATGTTTAAAAGAATTCCACAAGTGCATACAGACATGGGCACAGTAAAAACAAAACAAAAAAAACCCAAGAATCAGTGCCTTGTCCCAGAAGTCCTCAAGTAGTGATGAATCAAACTCGTATAATATTTTTTGTTATTGCTAGAAGCCCTTTTCGGTGCGTGATTTAGACACATACAGAACTGTAAAACAATTCTAAGCTTTATTTTTCCTCTCTGAAAACTGTGTGTAACCCAGTGAAGAAGAAACCACCAAATGATATTTTTTAACTTGGATTTAGTGTTTTTTTTTTGTTTGCTTTTTTTTACATCAACCTGGCGTTGCATGTTTGTGTAATACAACTTTTTACATTATATGCTGCTGCCCTAAAGTTCAGAAAGAAGAAAGGTGTATATTTTTGTTTCCCCTAAAATGAACTTTAGGAACTGTAGCCATTTCATTGCCTTAATTTAAAACAAAAAAATAGCTGAAATAAGTTAGGTGAGTTATGTAAGGCAAGCTTTGAATCTTCAAAACTGGTTTAGAATGTTGGCACTAAGCTGCCATGTATCTGTTTGCAGCCCTTGTGTGTTGAAGAGTATTATGTCTGTGAGTGTAAACAAAAATCAATGTATACCTTTACTTTTAATATTTGTTGAGTCATACCCATGTCATACACAACTGCAGTGTATTTCAAGATTGAATTGTTTGCTGAAGCAATAATGTTTCAAATTATGTAAATTATTGATTTCTACAATTTTTTTTATGTTGGGGCATTAGATTCAGTGGCTAGACTACACGAGCATCAAACTCTTCTAGCAAAGGCCATGTATGTTTGACTTCATGATTCAGAATATGGACCCGTGGTTTAGTATTTTGCCACCATTGTCAAATTTAATAGTGCTGTCTTCTGCTGCTCTGATCCCACTTGTTTGGTGTGTTGGCACTTTAACTATGTAAGATTACCTGTATGGTTTCATCCTGCACTCACCAAATAGGAGGTTGCCATGGGAACAAAGTGGCAGGATATCAAGAATATGGAAGCAGAACATTTATTCATAATTGTAAGCCAAACTAAACCAACCGGAATACGTATGCTGCTGATTAAAAATAATCTTTTTTTAATGAAGGAAGGAGATAATTTGTCGCCAGAACCTTGTGCTTCATACTTGCAAGAACTAAGCTATTGGATATTAACAAATAAAAGATTTTTACATTTTATATAGGGATGTAAGCCCTCACCTCATCCTAGCATCATGTTTGCAATTCCATGCCAGTTTTGAGCTGTTCATCTCAACATTTAATCTCACTACCCATAATTATTTATATATGATTTGAAATCTTTAATATTATAGAGTTTTATAAGGGTCCAAGACTTCTTTAATTCCTTCTCATTAAACCACAGTCAGAAATCAAGGGAAAGATGGGCCATGGTTTGTAAATCTTTCCTATGAACTGTAATGTTTTCAAAAACTGAAGACTGGCTAGAGGAAGTTGCTTCCTTGAATAAATAAACAGAAAAGGGTTCAATAAAGAATGGCTTGGTTCAGCGATCACTCCGAATTAAATGGCTTGGCCTTCAGAAAATTCTGTGACAAACCCTTTGCACTTGATTTAATTTAATATGCATGAATGGCTGAGCTGAGCAAATGATGGTTATTTAGCCACTGATTGGTCTCCTAAAAATAAGTTTTAAAATACATATTCCTAACAAACTAATTCATAATTTGCCATGATATCTGAACTGAGCCTAAGTTGTTCAATTCTCAATTATATTGTTCCACTCTTTCTGTTAGTGTTATTTGTAGAATAAGGGAATTGTTTTGGCTTCTGATTTGTTTTAAAAATTGGGTTTGTCCTGTGGCTCCAACATAATTATATGTGTTTTAATTATGATTAATTCTACATGTGTCTTTCAAAACTGTTAACATTTAAGTTTCTAAACCAATTTGTTTTCAAAATTTTACTCATGATGTTGAAAGAAATTCTACTGCCTATATTTAACTGATGGCAATTTATTGATAGGATGTAACTAAGCTCTCATTTATTGTATTCAACAATTCTAGCTTATAAAATTAGTGCTTAAAGGTGCCATGTGAACTTTTGGAAATGTGAGACATAATGTTTATCTCTGGAAGCATTGAAGAGACAGTTTGCACAATTTCTTCAAAGTGGAAATACTTGCAAGGCAACAGTGAATTATGCCCAAGAATTCCATCTTCTTGACTGTTTGGGGAAGAATCCGCTAAGTGCCTGCTAGGCATTATCTGTTCATTTCACATTACTCTGTTCCAGATTTCTGCACAAATGAATGGTGGTTGTGCACAACAGGTCTTGGTGGATTGTTTCTAAATAGTCAAAGATTATTTGCAATTTTAAACTTGCTTCCCGATTTAAAATGTATATTATATTAAAGGGACACTATCCAATACATTTTTATCTGAAATTTTGTAATTGTTAGAAATTTCTACGAAGGCTATCTTTCCAGTTTTTGTATTTTTTTAAAAGTATGAATAATACTACCTTACCGCTACTCCATCCAACATGTTTCCAGATGTAATACAATGTATCTCCACTCCTAAATGTTGACATTTTAACAATCCAGAATTGCTCTACTAATTCGGAAAGCTCACTTCGGAGCACAGACAGATTTATCACACTGGAGAGCTTTTTTATTACTAGACTGTGTCCAGATCTTTATAAGAAACAAATCCTTAATGGGGTGCAATGTACTTCTTTTAGTGAAAACACAGACAAAGCCAATGGAAGCCAATTTAAAAAATGCATTTCAGTTAGCTCAGTTCTTTGAGAATTTGGTTCAATATTCAATAACCCCAATGAGTCTGCTTTCAGGGGAACTTAGAGAAAAGGAAAACATTAAGTAAAAAGTACTTGATGTAAGATCCCATTATGCAACCTACAACTTTATAATTCAGACATACCAAATCTGATGCTTTCACAGAGCAAACCATTTTCTTGGAATATCTTTCTAATGATAGCCATTGGTGTTCTGTATTTACTTCCAAATTATATATTCAGCTCTATTGCTAGATTTTCAAAACAAAAAACATGAATCACATGCTTTCAGCATAGATAAACTGACCTTGCTTTTATCTTGGTTGTTGATAGTACTATTACGCTTTTGAAGGAAAAGGTCTGGAATTCTAATCTGAGCATGTTAAAATGCAATTCAAATATTGGGTTGTGATTTATTATATTTAGTGAAATATATGCAACTTCCATATAAACACAATGTAAAAAAATTGATAAATTGCTTAAAATTCAAATTAATTGTCCTATTTGACAGCTAATTTATCATAATAGAAATTGAAATAATTCAATCTGGTCCCAGCAATTATTGGTGTTAAACATATACAGTAGTAACATATCTGCACAATAATACCAAAGTCTGTTATAATAGGTTCCCCAGTATTCTGTGATTTTTCAGTGGTTTCTTCTAATGAACCACTTCCATACAGAACTTAAACCATGCAAAAGAACTGCATCTGAAAAACGATACCATCCTTATATATTATTGGAACAGAAATTTATTAACAGCATTTTCCATCTTATTTGTGAGTTGCTGAACAGCTTATATTTATAGGTTTATCTCATTATTCTGGGAGTCAGCTTCATTAAAGATTATTTTAAAAGCAGGCCTCAAAGTAATGAAAATCTATTTTTCCAAATCTTCCCATCTGCACTTTTTTTGTGGTAATATCACTTTTTTTTGATGCAACATACTTTGTATGTCCCTGTTCCGAAGATTTAGCAGCAGTCATATTTCAATCAGATAGTCACAGTTGGAAGCAGTCTATTGAATAGGCACACGTAGCCTTGTTCTGTGAATATTATTGTCACTTAATGGCTATTACAGAAATTGAAAGCTTGGTCTGAAGCTAACAAAGTAGTATGGCAGTTTTGAGATTACATGAGTTCCATAATTCCACTATTTAGTATTGTAGTTGGAATTGCTGGAATATTCCATAAAATGAAGCCATGTTCAATGTAATATAAATAATATAATAATAAAAAAAACCTTTTAAGCCAGAATATTGGGGAATGACATATTTCTTGTTAAATATTTTTTGTGTTTTGTCCATGTGCAATTACTTTTTTTTTACTATAAGCTGACTTGATCTGAAGCATAAAAATGGTTTTTCAGTTGTTTCTATCAAAGATAAATAAAAATAATGAATTCAGTTTTGCACTGATTCAGTCTTCTTGCTTTAGAATATCACTGGGATACAAGTTGAATTTGACCATTGCTCTTAGTAAACCAAGCTTTTAGAATGAGGAGTCAGCCATAATCAAACATGCAAAATATAATTAACTTCTTAACATCACTGATGTTACTTTGATCTCACTTCTTTTGGAAGAAGTAAAACAGTTATTAAATTCAACCAATTTTATTTATTACAGCCTTAAATTATTGAAATATTCCAATCACTGGAATTGAAGCATACTTTATTTTCTATTCTTCAGATTTTGGTATCTAAACTTTATATCTGGCTGAATCTTACTAACATGAGTTCAGAACTTAACTGGAACGTTGGGTTTGCCAACTACACTTCTGTTAAATGCATTGTTTTTAATTTTAATAATTTGTTTATTAAGCTCAAGAATTACTATTGATTTAGGTCAGCCTCTTTATTCCAGTCCCTTTGTGCAATGGAAAATATTTAAAGCCATAGATGTCTGAAATGAAATTTTGCTTTAAATTAATAAGATCTGGAATAAACTTGAAAGTCATGGAGGGGGGGAAATAATTTGATACTATTTTTATGTAAAGAGACAAATTTGTGCTGTCTTGCATGATTGGATTTGGGTTCTTAGTATGCTTTCATTTTTTAATACACCTGCTATCCAAATAAAGCAGCCTGGTCAAAAAACAAAAAGAAAGAAAGTAATGAAGGTATTTAAACAGCAAGAAATAATTTTGTTTTTCAAAGCGGTCTGCAATCTTAACCAGTTGTAATTGACAGTGGGTTTTTAGAAAGTAGAATAAATGTTTTGAATTGCATTTGAAAACTTCTCTGTAAATGTAAATGATAATCTTGGTGCTTCAATATGTGAATTTCAGTACTTTAATTTTTTTATTAAAAAGGGGCAGGTTCTCATTAAATGTTTCATTGCATAAATGTGTTTAGTTAAAATTCCAACTCTTTTCTATTGCATCTAAGCCTTGTTTTTATACGATCTCTTTAAAGGTTTGTCTTCAATTCTAAAGTGCATTAGATTGCCTTTTAACCAAAAAAGACTGAGGAATTATATGAGAACCTTATATAGTTCGTATCTGTTGAAGGATGGTTGATTACTACAAGAAAGGTTGCAAAGATTATGTTTCTGCCTCTGACTAAAGGATCTTAATTTAGTCTATCCCACTGCAAAATGGTTGGGGAAAGAATTTTCACTGGCCTAATATAACCCTAATAGATATATTTGCAATGCTGTTTTAAATGTTGTTTCTACTGTACATTCTGCTTGTTATGCTCCATTACTTTTAAACAACGTTTTGCTATTTTTGAACTATTGCTGTATTTTAAGAAATCTCTTAGGAAAACCTCTTCTCACAACATCAGCACTACTGGCAGTGAATTCTTACATTCTTCTATCCGTCCTTATTGAAAGACTGTTGGCCAAAATATTTTTGGACTGCTTGAAAGCTGTTAACGCACTTTTGTGACTTTATGGCTGTTGAAAATGAATTGTCTTGCAAATATTTTGATAAACATATGTCAAAATTTTACTGACTCAGGAAAGCAAGTTGCAGTAGATACCTGTCTCTTCTTTTATAAGTGGAATATTTTAATCTGCATATTTTGAATAGCCAGGTTATGTTTAGAATCTAGAACTTTAAAAAGTTGGGGGGAGGGTACTTTAATGCAAAGAAAAATAGGCCTATTTACTTTTAAATGTTTTTGTTCTCCAAAGTTTATTAAGTTAAGTTATATATTTATCTAATAGGTAACAGAACCAAAGGTATTTTAAGTTATTTTCTTCAGCAGACAATTATGTGTAGTAGTATAAAGGGGCAGGATAGTTAATTTGAGGCTGCTTGAAATATAGTCAAGAGACATTTAAATTATTTAAATCTTTAAAATATGATGTACTGAAAATAATTTGTTGATGGTTTGGCTAAAAAATTATACATTACCTTTGAGACTATTGGAGAAGGATAATTGTCCTTTTCTTCAAAAATAAAAAAGGAGAAACTGACAAATTATGGACAGGTCAGTCTAACATTAATATATGGGAAGTTTTTGGGGAGTAGTTCATTAAATGTATAACATATATCAGCATCAAGTCTTGACTCATTTCAGTTACAGTAGCAATGAGTGCACCATTGAAGGACCATGTTAGGACAGATTGTCATGAAGAAAATCTATGGGTCTCTAAGCGTTGTCCATGACTTAATGGCACATAATGAATTAATCTTGACCATTACTTTATCAAGTGGCTTAGATTGTGGGAATGTTATATGTAAACCATGACTTCCAAAAAGCATTTGACATGACATTCTGATTAGCAAATAAGAAAGTACAGGTCGCAAATAGTTGATATAAAAATCACAATCATCAAATTAGAGTAAAATACTGTGTAGATGCCACACAATTTAGTCCTGGGTCCGTACCCACCAACATTTTTATTAATTTGGGTGAAGAAAAAAGGGATCTTTCTCAAATCTGTACTAACACAAATTTTAGAAGAATACTTAATACCTTACAAGACATAAAATGTGAAAAGATCTTGGTAAATCAGAAAAATAGACTGGGGGAAAAACAACAATAAATTGAATACAGTCAAATGTGAACATTGTCAATAAGGAAATAGCCAAATAGGTAGGTATGGCTACTTGAAATAATAATTATGAAAAAGGGTCTATTTGTTATACAGAAAGGAAGTCCTGATGAAGTACTGTCAAGAAATAGTTTTTGTGATAAGAGAATGAATGCCAGTTTCTGAATGATGTAACGTGAAGATAGTCAATAAATAGAGCTTACAGTGCAACGCAGAACGAAGCAAAGAACAAGATAATTGTAACCCTCCTGAAAATCACTATACCACAGTAAAGCAACCATCTTTTTTCCTGCCATCCATCCTGCCTTGTTATTACTGTATGAAATCTTTAAAAACAATCTCTTGGTACAGCAGTTTATTATAAACTGAATATGAGACAGTATGATATGACTTCTTAAAAAGTCAAATGCAGTTATAGGTATAGTATATCAACAGAACTATAATAATAGCAATTGCTGTTCTGCATTGGTCAGACCCTCTTGAATATTGTGTGAAACCCATACTTTTAGAAGGATGCAGACAAACTTGAATGAGTAATTGGAAAATGTTAAAAGAATGGGGGATATAACAGTCTCCAAATATCTAAAATAAGATCTGTACAGTCTTCAGATTCAAAGTTGGAAAGGTGTTTTGGATCCAGCATTGGCAGGTGAATCTAAAGCACTTTTCTTGCTGAAATTCTGAAGTCTACAAAACTGGAGAGGAGTTACATAAAAG
Organism: Pseudoxyrhopus heterurus; assembly: GCA_032468235.1. Taxonomy (NCBI): domain Eukaryota; kingdom Metazoa; phylum Chordata; class Lepidosauria; order Squamata; genus Pseudoxyrhopus; species Pseudoxyrhopus heterurus. Next base: position 100,211 of record JANHJO010002783.1, read on the forward strand.
AAAGTGAAAATGCAAGACCTGGAATGTAAAATTTTAATTACTATAAGTCAGATTCCAATTTTTTTTAATCCTATCAAATAGAGCAAAGTGACAAAGGTATTGGGTTGCTTCTTACCTGAAGTGTTCAAGTACAGATTGCAGAGTTAACCTGTCTCAATTAACAGGTTAACCTGCTTTAATTTCCTTTTCCGCATTTTCCAACATTATGGTTGTAAGATCAAAGGAAATGTAGGTTCATATATCGTATTATAATTTCTCCTGGGAACTTCTGATGGTGTACCAGCTGTATTGTTAACTAAATATTTGCTTCACTTCTGTTTTTCTTGGTTTTGCTCAATTTACATCATCTGATTCTGAAGTTATTGTTGGATTAAAAGGTTGTTTTACTACCTCTACAGATTTAATACAGTAGTGTGCATAGCATGACTTTGAATGTAACCTCAACACATCTGGATTGAGCCAGCTAGGAAGAACATTTAGTAGGAGAACAAGAAGTTTATTCTTCGTTTGTAATAAAACAGGATATTCCATACATACTCAGTTGAAATATTAATTTTTCATATGCAGCAGTCTCTCATACTGCTCTCCCAGCACTGAGATTTGGGCCACATGATTGATATATTTTACTAAATCAAGTGAAATTGTTCCTGGAGGAAAGTTTTAAATTATCCATTTAGTAATTTTTAAGGTATAGATGTGTTTTTCAGAATGGTTTATTGAAGCTACAAATGATGTATTGTAGTGGTTAAGATCTTACACAGGTGCTGTTAAAACTTGTAATTTAAAGAAGAAAATTAAAGGAAAGGTATGTTTCTAATCTCATCAGAAAACCATATTATAAAGAAAATAAGTACTATTAGAACTGTTTGACTCTACAGTATTTTAATGCAGGAGAGTTTTGTTTTCTTGCATGTTGTTGTCTCATTGTATCACCATCACTGCTCTCCAGTATCACACTTCTCCTAAATCCATCACCCAACATTGTTTATATTTATCCAATAGCAAGGAAATTGCAGTCACAATGTTCCTGAAAACATCCTGAAATAAGATGGCTATCCAAAACATCTTTACGAATCCCATTTTCCCTACTTTCAAAAACTGCAATCCAGAAGACAAAAGTTTATGATGTGATCTACAGTCAGCGCTAGCATACCGAAAAAGTAGTTCCAAACAATGCAATAATTTTTCATTGATTAGTCTACTATAACATCAAGTTTGTACATGCAGAATTTTGTAATCTTACCAAGTAATAATTTTGAAAGCATTTATTTTTGTCATTTTTATACTGGCTTTCAATCATGTTCCAAAGAGATTTAAAAAACAACAACTGTAGATTTACTCAATTTCTGTTTTTAAAAATAAAGCCCTTATTTTCTTGCTTTTTCTCAGAATTTAGTTTGGGATTATTCTTCCACAGTACCCAGTAATTTCTTGCAGCCATCTGACATTTCAAAGGCAAGCCATATTTGGCACTATAAACATGGTGCCATGTGCCAAACATCAATAATTATTTTTTTTCTTTTTAATCTTCATTTTTGATTATGGTGAAAAGACTTCTCTCCTTAAATAAACAATTGGGCTATCAGGTCTACGTTGCAACAATGCAAATAACTACTTGATGGCAACCAAAAGATACAGAAATCCCTACCTCTCTGCTTCCACCCTAGTGATTCTGCAGATGTAAGAGCCCTAACAGACATCTAGGAATTTCGTACCCTTGTTTAGTATATACCTCATGTAGTTTCTGTTTGAAGTTACAACAGTGATAAAAAAAATTAACTTTGCAACCAGTCCTTTCATTAACTTCCTTTGCAGATCTATAAAGCAAAGGAAAGCTGAAGTAAGATTTAAGCAAAGTCATGGTTTCACTTAGCAACTGCCTTGCTGAATGCCCAAGTTGTGAGTCCCAATTGTGATCACTCTAATTCAGAGGTGTTAAAATGTTGGCCCACGGGCCAGATGCATCACACAGAGGCCACACCCATCCGAGCTTCACAAATGGGGAAAATGTCACGAAAAATCACGTGACGGCGAGTTTGACACCCATGCTCTAACTCCGGGGTCTTCAAACTTGGCAAGTTTAAGACTTGTGGACTTCAACTCCCAGAATTCCTCA
>JANHJO010002783.1:118326-137296 GCA_032468235.1 Pseudoxyrhopus heterurus
CCTCTCTAAGCGGTTTACAATGTCAGCATATTGCCCCCAACAATCTGGGTTCTCATTTTACCGACCTCGGAAGGATGTAAGGCTGAGTCAACCTTGGCTGGTGGGATTCGATCAGCCAAACCGCTGATCTGCAGTACTGCGTTCATGCTCAGTACTAATTTCCTACTTCAGTTTGTGGAGTAATTCCCACAATCTCTGCAGAAAATGAACTTGACTCTGAGATTAGAACATTGTTAGACGCAAGTTCTTGGCAGATGGTGTGCTGCAATTTTTTCACAGACACAGAGAAAACTATGGAACAGAGTTAACCTTGCAGATATAGGATGGTTTATAGAAAATTGCTTCAGTTACAATAAGGAACAACTCTACTTGGTTAAAAAATATTCTGAGATTATCATTATCATGGCATAAATAAATCTCATATGCACAGAACTGTATAAAATTTTGCCATGTACAAGACAGGGAGTTAACATTTTGCAATTTGGAAAACATGGATCAATTGTGGTCAAATATAATCAAATAATTATTAGGAATGATTAAAATTTATAACACTTAGAAATTGTAATTTATCTCCATAAATAGTATTATTAGATATTCTCAATTTATTTTCTAAAGTATTCCCACAAATGCCCTGGAATGGTTCTCCTAAATCAGCCACAAAGAGCTGGGAAGGGCTGATACAATTAACAAACCCACCTGCCATCACTATTGTTTTTGGCTTTTATGCCTGATGTCCTACCACTCATGGCTTGACTCTTAAGCTTTCTTTTCAGTGGCAATACTTCAAGTAGACATCTTTGGGTGAGCAATTGATCTCCAACAAAATTCTATGCTTATCAAGGCAAATATATGGGTTATGATATACAGATGCTTAATGCTTCAGCCTTAAGCTGTTCACTGGCCCCATAGATCATCATTTAGGCGGTTTAGGTGAGCATAAAAGATATGAGATAAAATATATGATTGATAACAAATGCACAAGATTTTAAATTCTTACCATAAAAACTTTACTTAAAATAAAGATTTCATATATATATATATATATAGTGTTCAAATAAATATAAATCTCTATTAAGAATTTTTTTTCTTTTGAAACTTTTAAAAAATAATTGAACTGGTCTAAAAAGTTATTCTGGAAGCAGATCATCGCCTACGTCTTCATCAGCAAACTCATCTTCATCCATTTTTTTCCTTAGTGCTGTTTTTGGTCTCTCAGCTTGAGGTCCAAGTGGATCCAGGTAGGAAGCATCTACATTTTGAAAAGAAGGGGAAAAAAAATAGATCTAAGAAATTTGTTCGCTTACTGAATAGCTGGAACAGCTCCTCCAACGTTTTATATTTATCCACTGGGTGGGTATCAATATACTGGAAGGCAATAATATAATCCAAAATTATCTTATTAGGTTAGAGAAATGGGCTGAAAGTTAAAATCATTAAATTAAACAAAGACAAATGCAAAATCTTTACTTCAGATAACAAAAATCAAATTCACAGATTTAAAAATACAGAATACGAGGCTTAGAAGAATATTTGGGAAGGAAGGAAGAAAGGAAGATGAGTGAGAAGTGTGATGTGACTTCAAAAAAGACAAATGCAATTTTAGACTACATCAACACGAGCAGAGTTTTTAGATTGCAGGAAGCTTTATTCTATTTTGCTCAAAAACCCAACTTTCAGGCACGTGTTCTTTAAAAAGATTTTACAGAAATGAATAAATTCACAACAAGGGACTAAAAACTATGGCATATGAAGAGACTGAACAATTAGGGAATTTTTAGCTCTGAAAAGTTGTGGGTTTTGGGGGGGGGGTGGAACAGCACTCTTCAAATACCTGAAAGGATGTCAGTCACAGGAAGGTCATGACCTGTTCTCCATTATGTCACAGTACAAGATACAAAACAAAGATTAATTACAGGTAAATGGATCCTAATTAGATGTTAAAATAAAAACTTCCTAATAGTAAAAGCAATAATATTGTGGAACCAATTGCCCAGTGAAATCAATTAGCCGGTGAAATCAATTATCCAGGGCATGCTTCTCTTCACTAGATGTATTCACATGGAGGCCAGACAGCCATCTGTTGCGCATGTTTGAATTTGGATTGTTGCACCCAACAGAAGCTGGACTTAGTGGCCCCCCTCTAATTCTGTGTTAGAATAAATCACGTTTCACAATTCAAGGAAAGTAGCCGTGCACTTTTCTCCAAACTTGAAGGATCTTCTCGTGTCTTGCTATCAAATTCTTGAGATCTTTCTGCCAGAAATACTACCGTATCTTCTCTTCTGCACCAATGAAGGCAAGAATTTCCAATTTGGGAGCAAAGCAATATCATGAATCAATTATGTTGGGGTCAGTTGCAAAACACACATTCTTCAAAAAAAAAGCAAGACTGCCAGATACATAAGTTCCCAAGATCTGAATGAAAAGAAGTAGTTGGAATGCAAACTGCTCCATTAAGCCCACATTTCACAGGCAAATGGCTGCAGCCCCAAAATAAGTATCTTGCTTCAGATCTTGCATATTGGAAGAAGAGAGCAATCAGCCTCAAATTGTAAACTTTTTCTCTTCCCATACAGTTCTGGCTTTCTCTTCCAAACTCTCAACTCAATTACTAATTTCTCTCTATTTCTATCTATCCTATTGGAGGCTCCTTCACTCACACAAACAAACATAAATTCAATATCCCACAACAGACAAATATCCAAAGACTCTTGGCTTCCTTCCCTCCTTCTTCCTATAGTCTCCCCAATTCCACCCCCACGGCTCCCATTTTTCATTTCTTCGGTCCCACCTATTGCCATAATAGTGACCCACAGTCTGCTTATAACCTTCTCCTTCAGCTCCCAAACTGGTGAATAACCAGCTCCCCTCTTGGTTGCTCAACTTCAATTTCCAACTTTCCTTTCTACCAGCCAATAGTTAGAATAAGTCATCTGAGTGTTTCTGGTGAGTGGGAATTTAACGCAACCAATGCCTGGTGAAGCCATTATTTGTAACTTTCACAAAAACAAGAATTATTGCAGGAAATACATGAAGTTGGGTACAGGCTTCAGGAGAAAACATGGCCTATAATTGCTCATTATTTTCACATATTCAGTCTCTGGAAAACATTTCCTGCAAAGCACTTCCAATCACCATCCCCTCCCCTAATTAAATTAAGAATAAATCTTCTGTTTGGGATATACAGTGGTACCTTGATACTCAATTGCTCATTGAATTTGGTACTCAATGCATTTTGATGATAAAATTTTGTCCCAGTACCACTGTTTGTTTGGTACTCAATGCACAAGCTAGAACTTGTCAGTGTCAGCTGCCTTGTGATTCACTACATTATTCCTTATGGATACAATTTGTTTGGTACTCATCGTTTTTGGTACTTAAAGTGCCTCCCGGAACCATGATGATGAGTATCAAGATACCACTGTAAATAAATCACCATGAATGATTTTTTTGTGGGCATATCATCAATGTATTTAATTTCAATTTATCCTACATTTTAGTTTCATTTCCATAGGCAATCTACGAGTTTTACCATTTGCAAAGAGAAAATTTCACTTTTGGTACTCTAAGTTAACACATAAGAAGAAACATTTTATATACTGTAGCTCACTTTGCATTTTACAGCTTTGCAGAATGTACATGCAGGCTACTACTGAAGTACATGTCATACATGATGCTATTTAAAGACTGAATTTCATAAAGCTATATTGATTATGTAAGTGAATTATACTTTGATGTGGCTGTTCAGTCATTCAGGTGCTTCTTTGTGATTCAATGGACATTATTTTGCCAGGATTATTTTGTCAATGGTTCTTTGAGGTCTTCTAAGATCATACCCAGTATCAGTAACTAGTGACTTTATCTTTTGTCACTCTTTTTCAATTGCCTTCATTCTTCCAAGCACTGAGGTCTTCTCCAAGGATTCATATTATGTGCTCCGCATATGTGCTCCACATATTTAAGCTACATTATCAGCACTCCCACTGAGCAGCCTGTTTAATTTCATTTAGAATTGAATAATATACTTTCTTGTAGTCCATTATAAGCACTGGTGGCACAGTGGTAAGAATGCAGTATTGCAGGCTAACTCTGCCCACAGTTTGCAATTTGGCAGTTCAAATTTCACCAGGCTCAAGGTTGACTCAGCCTTCCATCCTTCCGAAGGACGGTAAAATGACGACCCAGATTGTTGGGGGCAATGTTCTGGGATTGTAAACCTCTCAGAGAGTGCTGTAAAGCACCATGGAGCAGTATATAAGTGCTATTGCTACTGAAGTCCAAAGTATTCCCAACAATTTTCTCTAGCAACATGCTTCAAAGGCATTGACTTCTCTTCAACCTTTCTAATGGTCTGGCTTTCATGCAAGACTTTACTATTAATAACTGGGAAAACATATTCCATTTCTGATATGTCTTCACGTTACATGAAGTAACATGTACCTTTTTTATTTTATGACTAGTCACTGTCCCTGTAAATTTCTGAGCTTACAAAGATATCTGTTACTACATCAATGTCTCTACTTGCATTGGCATGGCATTTGCCATAACCTAGGTTTTTTTTTACAAAACAAGTGAAGAATAATCTTATTTCAGCATTTTTTTCATAATTAACAGAAGACCCCATAAGTCTTTCTTACTTCCGGAGACCAGTGTCATCGCCGGAATATCTAGATTGATGTTTCTTCTCAGATATGTTAATGATGTCCCTTTGATATCGGTTTTAGGCTGATAGGCAGTTTTAATTTCACTTTTTATTTCTTCTAGTTCAGCAATGATTATATATTTTGCATACTGGAAAAAGTCCACATGGTAGCTTTATATACTATTTTTTTGATATGAATTTTTGCTTAAAGAGTAATAGTTCCCCTTTCCTCCCATTATAAAACCTTACTTATACCAATGATGTAAAGAGTTAAATTTTGGGCTTCTCTGTGCATCTGACCAATTCTATGGAAGTAAATAATTACCGGTAGACACCAACTTACCTATTTCTTTGTTAACACTACTTTCATATGGCTCATTTGTTCCTGGCAAAGATTTCAATTTCGCATTCAGACGTTCTCCTTTAATTGTTGTGCTACCAGGTTCTGGCATAAGAGAAAATAATGTTCAATATAATTTTAGGTCAACGTAGCAGAAACGTAGCAGAAACGTCTCAGTGTATATGAAATTTTACAAAGTTACAGTAGAGCATTCCACATATAGTTACTTTGACATAAACCAAATTGGTTATTTGAAACTGTGACCAGATTCTGACTATGAATCAATCTGTTCTGAATTGCTATTTTAGTAATCCTTATAGCTACTGATAAAATTGGCTTGTAAGGTGAATAGCAAAAGCCAAGGCTGTTCTTACATGCCTTGCCTAAGACATTCAGTTGAGTGGAATTTCAAACCCTCCTGGCTCACAATCAATGTGAGCTACAATATACCACCTAGACACAATAATGTCAATAACACGTCATAATATAATTTTCCAGAAAGGCAAGATATAAATCTAATAAATATCAATGGCATAGTGCACCTGTTGTCATGCTCTTCTCCTCCAAGGAAGGCTAGTTTTTTCTATCTGAATCAGAGTCATTAGGAATCTTATAATTCGTTAGTTTATTAGTTATGGCATTTCATAAATTCTTCCCTACCATGAAGACCTTAAGAGGCTTCCTTAAATCTGGTTCTCTTGGAGCAAATATTTTCACAATGGTATGTTTCTTACTGGAATTACATACTTCTGTTTCTGTTCTTTAACAGAGAACCACTGTTTATTTCCATTTGCTTGACAAGTTGCTAAACTGCAAATTAACTACCTGCATTTTAGTTTTGCGGAGACTGAATTTTATTTGAATGACTGCTCACACTGATTGTTTCTATATATTTCAGAGTTCCGAGTTTAAACATACGACTTTTCATTTTGATGTTTTAGTTCTCTGCTGGGTTGTATGGAATGTTCCTCAGAAAAAAACAAAACATTTGGTATAAAATTTTCTACAGTCAATCATTTATTCTTCCTGTCTCTTCCGACTGAAACACAATGGATAATTTCAAGCAGTGTTTCCCAAACCTGTGTAAATTACCTAAAATTGATTAAAAATGGTTTTTCTTTGACACATGAACCCATTACCCAATCACAACAGGGACATTTAATTGATTTAAACTGTTTTACCCACATTGGGTAAAAAGGACTTTCTGATAAGCAGCTTTGGATAATAAAGGAAAAAGTTTGGGAATCATTGCTTTAAGAGATTTGCCTTTGTTTGTAACAACTTCAAGAGGGCTTCTCTCTCATCCCTGCCCTCTCCTCTCTAGTTATCTATTTCTCTCACCCAATAAAAAACCTCCCTTTTACCACCTTGTAATCCCTTAATATGGTGTACAGTCAGAGTGTCTGAATGGAGCTAAGCGTTTATTGGCCAGATGCCCTTCCTGACACCAGACAGTTTTACAGCAGATACTTTTCCTTTGCGCCCTAGGAGAGAAACATCTGTTGCTACCTAGGATTGAACTCTCAACCTTGACACTTCTGTGTCTGAGTTTTACTTGGAGAAGGGACAAGCCAGAAAGTGGAAAGAATGAAAGCAGAATAACAAAGGCAGGAAAGAGTACAAAGGCCCAAGCAAATATTGAATGGGTTATCAATACTCCAGATCATCAGTATGAGAAAAGATCAAAAAGAACGTCTACTGAAACTATTTTCTGATAATTATCAGCTGGTAAATGATATACCATGTAACATACAGTATTTCTGTGAACAGAAGTTTTCTCTCTGAAATGGTAGAAAATAAGCTTACAAAAATGTTACTTCCATGCAAGTTAAATTAGATATTCAGATTTCTATATGCTGCTGAGTTGGCACAGAACATGAGACTGGCTATTGTCATCAGATGAAGTTCTTTATTCAACTGAAACATAAATGCCTCCAGTATTTATCCAAAATTCTGAGTTCAAAGCATAATCTAAAAATCTATTGCCTTTTCACATGGGATCATAGCACTGGGCACCTAATCCAGTGATGTCGAACCTATGTGGCACGTGTGCCCAAAGTGGCACATGGAGCCATGTCGCCCGGCATGCCAGTCATCACCCAGCCCAGCTCCACTGCGCATGCACGCGTGACCCACAGGTTTCTAGCCTAAACACCCCCCCCCCGAAAAACATCTCTTTTTTCCCCTAGAAATCCCAGGGGTTGCACATGCATGCACAGGGAGGGTTGCGTGTGCATGCGCAGGTGGGTCACGCATTGCATTGTGGGTGGGGGGCAAGCGTGAGCGCACACGCGCAAGCGATTTGGCACACGAACCGAAAAAGGTTCGACATCACTGACCTAATCCTTCATGGTACCATATTCCTTGGACATCTGTGCCCAACAAATAATCAGAGAAAGTACAATTACTCGTTATGCAAGAGGACTGCCAACTTGAGCAAGTGATATTCCCTCAATTGCTCTATGTGCCAATAAAAGATACTACATAGGATCCTTCTGTCTTGCTAAAAGAGTGATTCTAGCAAATGAACTTCTTAAAGTCTCCCACAGAACACTTAAGAATAGCCAGGGCTTTTAATTACAGATAGTCCTCAACATACAATCATTCATTTAGTGACTGCTAAGATTACAACAGCCCTGAAAACAGTGACTTACCTGGTCCTTGCAGTTATGGTTGTCACAGCACCCCCACAGCATGCCTACCCCATGATCAAAATCCAGATGCTTGGCAACATGTATGTATTTAGGATGATTGTATCATCCTGGGGTCATGTGACCACCATTTGCAATCTTCCCAATTGGCTTCTGACAAGCAAAGTCAATGGGGGAAGCCAGAATCACTTAATGACTGCATGATTCACTTAACAACAGCAGGAATTCACTTAACAACCATGGAAAAAAGGATGTAAAATTGGGAGTGACTCACTTAACGACTTTCTTGCTTAGCAATGGGTATCCTGGTCTCAACTGTGGTCATAATTTGAAAACTACCTGTATTTGCATAGTTTGCTGTATGGGAGTATTCTAAAGCTTTCATCTGAACCCACCCATTCAAGTACCGCATTTTTCCGTGTATAAGACGCTACTTTTTCTTTAAAATATTTACTTGAAAATTGAGGTGCGTCTTATACACAGGAGCCCAAGGAGAAGGCCACAAATGCCGGATGAACCTCTATCTTATATGCAGCTCTATCATTCCTCTCTATTGTAGTTCTTTCCTGTATCACATTGCCACTCTAGGTTTCATCTCCATTGTTCCTGTGATGCATTTTCTATTCTTGTTGTATTATTCACTCTAACAAGATGGTTTCTGCATAGTGATGGCTTATAGTGTGCTTACTATAAGAAATTACATGAAACATGGGGCGTCTTATACATGGGGGCATCTTAAACATGGAAAAATATGGTAAATGCCTTTACTCCTAATAGTACCATTAATCATGCAACTGTATATAATCATATTTCTGCTCACCACGAGCCTGAGTTATATTTTTTTTAATTATTTAAGTTAGTCTTCTGCAACTTCTTTCTTTCCAAATATATTGGATGATCATTATTTCCAGTCAGAAGAAGCTAAAGCCAGGCTAGTTGATGGAAATGACAGTCTGAGACTTCTGGAACATGGCAGAACATGGCAAAAAGCTAACATAATAAAATAGCAAATGAAATCCTGAAGTGGTTCATCTCCAGACAAGGACTTTGAGAAAATAATATTTCTTCTTTCGTTCATTGCAATAATGTTTTCCATTCTATAATAAGTAACACCAGGAATGAAGTGTAATATTGACGGTTGTAACATTCATCTGCAAGCCTTCAATTGCACTTCAGAAACATTTCTTCACAATGTACATTACAGCGCACACCATGAGAAAGATAAATGAAAACAAAGCCAAAATTAAATATATAAAAGCTTAGGGCTATAACACTCCATGATGCAAGATAATTACCATGAAAACACATGGCATACTTTTTAGTCTTAAAGCCTTGGCAAAATATACCCTAATAGCACTCAAATTTCTATGACAATGTTTCATGGTCTGAATTAAAAACATGCAGTGCAGCATGTCAAAGAGAGAGAACACTGAACATCTGTTCTTTAAAAAGTTACGTAACAACTTTTGAAATTTGTCCCAGATTCTATAGCAATGTGTGATGCCATAGCATTTGCATTAGACCAAATACTTATAAAAGTAATGTAAAAAATACGTACTATATTAGGCAAATTGTGTATGTGTAGTGAATTGTGCATGAAAGCATGTAACAAATTTGTGCGTCTTGGTTTAAAAAAAAATCTACCAAATTCAATAAAGCAAACCTGACAGATCTGTGAGATGAGCAAGAGAGATAAACTAAATTGAGACATTGCAGAAATGGTCACATTCACTCAACCTTAATTAGAATAGTACTCACCACCTCCAGCACTCCCTTCTCTGCGGGCACGGGCGCTGCCATTTCTGCCAGACCTGACACGCTACGAATGATGGAAAAGACAGAATTACTGTTTAGTATCAATAATTATTACAGCATTCTTTTACTGGAATGGGACAGCTTGCCGTGGTCAACTTGTTGCAGCAAATTCGCCACAGGACAACTTACCATGGCCAGCATGCACACGGGACAAGAGTTACACTAATATCGAAGAATGGTGGAATGGAATCATTAAAGAAAGGATGCCGAAGGAGAGACAAAATGGCAAAATCTTTGTGAATGACAAAGATTAAAATAATTTTGTAAAATAATTTTAAATAATCAAATTGAATTATTGAATTGTCCCGCAGTGAATTGTCCTGTGACAAGTTGTCCTGTGGCGAGTGGGCTGTGGTAAGTTGACCATGGCGAGTTGACCATGGCGAGTTGTCATAGACCCTTTTTTTACACAAATTATACCTCACAATTCTTCCTGAGACTACTTACTAAGTTTTAAGGCTAAGAATGGATTGATTGGGAGGATGAATACATGTACATTTGTCTAGCTTAATGCATACTCTTTAAAATACAATATATTTCTCTGAACGTCTTGGATTGTGAGCTTAAGCAATTCCTGGCACTTGAAAAAGTAATAGAGACTGAAAATTGCCTTTTTTGAAGAGATCTCATTTGCTGAATTAATAAATGTAGTGATGGACCATGTATCTTGTTTTAGCAATGGGAACATCTAAGGGCATGCAGAAAAAACTTCAGTAACTTCTTTAAAAATATTTTATTGATCTGCATTTATCTCTTATTATATATGGCTGATGAAGAGCAAGCTATATGAACTAATGCAATCAAGAATTTAAAAAATCAAATGATTCAAAATGCAAATTGTGCAAAAAAGCAGAAGAAAAGGTAGATCCTATATTCAGTTTGTGCAAGATGATTATGCAAAATGAAAACAACTATGTCACAGTCGTTAAAAAGATAAAAATTATCTTGTGCCAGTAATGAAACATTAGTGGCAACACAGAGTTGAAGAAGTAGTTGAAAATGGACAGGTATAGTGGAATTTCTGATTTCAAACTAATAACGTTTTGGTACATAACTGTGATTGAAAAGAAGAAAGCATGGATAATTCAGGTGGGAGACAGTAGAATAAAAGATAAAGAATGGAAGAAAATCAGAAAGTATCAAGATCTGAAAATCCAAGCTGAAAAGTTATGGCATATGGCCAGTAGTGAACCCAGTGGTTATCAGCACACTGGATGCCATAACAAAAAGCCTTGGACAACGCTTGTTGAACAGGGGTGTCAAACTGGTGGCCCATGAGCCGGATGCGTCATATGTAGGCCACACCTACCCCAGCTCTGCGAAGGGGGGATACGTCACGATACGTCACGTGATGGCAACATGACACTGCGAGTTTGACACCAGTGGCTTAGAAAATCTGCACATTGACAAAATTTCCATCTGTCAATTACAAAAGGCAGCATTGCTACGTTGACACATTATGACATCTAGTTATTGGGAACAACTTGATGTGTATGAAGGCCAACACCATCTGGCAGTTGTGATTTTATATAGATGTGTATAATATAATAATAATAACGCATCAGTTTTTCAAATTTTATTTATTCAATTTTTACTGCTGCCCATCTCTATCCAACTGACTCAAATATTAGAGGGCTGCTTTTTCCTTTATTCATTCCCAAAGCTGTGGGCGAGGAGGAGATTATGAACAATTTAAACAGTAGCAGACATGCATGATATTGTTGCATGCTGCTTGGCCATTAGTTGAACCACAGATAAGAATGTGCTGTAACCTTTATGGCAGCAGCCATAACCAAAGTGCTAAGTGTTTTTATTTATCTTTTGGCATGTTTTTATTGTCCTGAGTTAACGTAAACGTAAGTAAGTTTTTACCATTGCTGTAGCATTCAAAAATTTATTTTGGTGGAATTGTATTATGAGAAAGTCTAAGGGTGTAACACAATAAAATCAGATTGTATTCTTAAGAGTATTTAAGTAACTTGTGCTTTTACAAATGACTTATACCTGTTCCCTTAGTTCTTTCAATTTTTCTACTCTTTTAAGCTTTGTTGCATATTCTTGCATTTCTTTCATTCCCATATCTGTGCAGAGTCGAACCAAGAACCGTAAACCTAGAATATAATATACACAATATTAAGATCATAGAAAAAGAGCAGTATTTTTCTTCTAGTACTAATACTGCGGAAAAAAATGTGGAAAAAACTGAACGGGACTAAAAATGCATTCATGTGTGCAGCAATACAATACAACGCAACACGGTATGGATTGGGAAACTTTCACTGTAAAGGAGCAGATTCCTTTCTCTCCTTCATCTCTGCAGGTATGGATGGAATTTTTGCTGGCCAAGAAGGCTGGCAGCTACTGGACAATGCCAGCTTGCCAACAAGAAGTAATTGAATGGAAAATATTTCATTGTGCCATTAAATTGGCTAGATTTCATAGCACCAGATTTGAATTCTTAGACAACAGGAGTTATTAGAATCCTGTCTGCAAAAATCTCTTATTTTTGTTAATAGAAGAGTGCATGCCTTTTCCCAAACTCTCATACTTCTATAATAAATGCTGAAAAGTAAGAGGGATAGTTTTTAAATTGAATATATTGAAGAGTTTTGAAAGTCACTTTTAATTAGATAATAATCTATTATTATAAACATACTTATTAGGTATGCTATTAAATATTATAGCACTTACTTCCTATACCATACATCAGAATGTACTTCTAGAGAGTACCTGTGCCTGACAGACTTTTATGAAGTCTCATAAGAATCCACCTTGTGCAAACTAGATTCCATCAACCTCATTTTGCTTTCTATTACATTTGATGCCCTGCCATATAACAGAATAATAGAACTGGAAGGGACCTTGGAGGCCTTCTAGTCCAACCCCCTGCTCAAGCAGGCAACCTTGTCAGACAAGTGGTTGTCCAGTTTCTTCTTAAAAACCTTCAGTGTTGGAGGCAAATCATTCCACTGATTAATTGTTCTAGCTGTCAGGAAATTTCTCTTTAGTTCTAGATTGGTTCTCACCTTGATTAGTACCCATTCATTGCTTCTTGTCCTGCCTTCAGGTACTTTTGGAGAATAGGTTCACTTCCTCTTCTTTGGGGCAGCCCCTTAGATATTGGAACACTGCCATCATGTCCCCTCTGGTCTTTCTTTTCATTAAATTAGTCACACCCAATTCCTGCAGCAGTTCTTCACATATTTTAGCCTACAGTCCCCTAATCATTTTTGTTGCTGTTCTTTGTACTCTTTTTAGAGTATTTCCAATGATTTCTTGTCTATTTAATACAAAGATTCCTTGTAACAGGTCTTTCTCATGCCCTCCAATGCAGAGATTGCATTCAAAGAGAGCTTCCTCTTCTTAAGAAACCTGGAAAGTCTATTTGTGCAGGAGGTATGTGTACAGCAAAGACCCAGGTGATGGATAGCTTGCTTTAGACTAAGATAGCCCCTACGTAGTAAGGCAAATATTTGTGTATGAAATAATCCAGCAAAAAAATGAGATAACTATAAAATGCAGTAACTATAAAATTACTTACATTCGGCATTATCTGGAAACCTTCTGTGAATTGTCTTGTAGGTGTCCAGAGCTTTTTGATAGTTACCTATTAGTCAGTAAATAAAGAAGGACATAAGCTCAGACAGGCCAAATTATAAACAGGGAAAAATATTAAAACTAAAATGCAATAGGTATGGACACTTACCACTTCGTCTATAGCAGCTGGCAACCATCAATTGCCATTTCACCTGGGTTGGCCTGAAAGTACACATATCACAGTGCAATGCAACTGAAATGCTTTCCTTAAATATCTAGCATATGGATGAAATTAATCAAAATGGAACTGTTCAGTGTGAATATTTTCTTGGACAAATAATTTCTTTCTCTCTAAGGGAAGGTAGAAATATGCATCTGAAGTACGGTAAGTTTCAATGCCAATTTGTAATCTGAAAAGAACAGCACTGAAGATCATACTCCAATCTGGGTGGATGAACTCCAACCATTTTCAACACTACTTGATCCAGCTAACAGGAGCATATGTGTTGCAACTCCTTCATCTGGAGAGCAGAAAGCACATATGTGTGAATTATTAGATGGTTATATTATCTCAGCATCACACAGTTTTTGCTTCTTAAGTCAAACCATACATTCACATAATTTATATTATTACGTTGCCTCACAGAAATTCTGCAGCCCATTTTCCCACAGCCCTACCGAGAGATGCTGTGAGTTATGTTTGGCATATAACCACTGATTTTAAAATTTAAAACAGAAACGTATTTCCCAGAAAGTTGATTTCTATAATAAGAGAGATAATTATTGAGATTATACATTTAATGCTCAGTGTAACATACCAAGTTGAGCACAACATATTTGGAGCATAGTTAGAGGCCAAGGTTATTATATTGCCTTCTTTCTGTAATTTAAAAATTAAAATACTTCCTACTTTATCTATGACTATTGATTTTGAAATGCCCAACAAAGCTTCAAGTTTTTTTAAGTACCTCTATAAATACTTTTCTATTGATCATTTCATAAAAGACTAGTGAAGTGAGAAAGTGTTTTTCCTGAATTACCAAGATATAATTAAATCATAACATGTTTTTTGATGTATTATGAAATTCTTACGAGGCTTCATTTAAAAGATGATTCCATCTTTTAATAGCATAACAATAAAAGGTAAATAGTTTAGTCTTGTTAAATTTATTTCTGTTAAATTCTTAATACTTTCATCAGCTGTGATTCTATTGAAATCAGGATTATACCATTCAATTCTAAATCTTTCTCTTATAAAAAAAATAATGTTCATGAAATAGTTCTGATTTGTTTGATTTTGTTTCAATGGTAGCCACTGGTTTATACCACAGACAATACCTGAAAAAAATTGGGATTCATATGATGCATGAATCCAGATCATGGATCCATCAATAGAATCTCTACCCAATTCTTGGGAAGTGCTAATATGATATTATTTCAAATGAGCTTATATCTAAATTGAGGAAACTGGAAGTAAACTTTAAAATCTATCATAACTATTGGATTCTATAAAAGTAATGTTTTTAGAAAATAGTTGTTTCAAATAATTATATCCCAGCCCAACATTCTTTAAGAAGAAAGTGTATCTGTCTGTGTGTCTGTCTGTCTCTCATCTCCTGGCTCAGATAATGTTTTCAGCCATTCTTTTGACATCTTTATTGTCACCACTAAAGCTTTTAATGTTTATCAAATAAACCCAGTGGAATCTAGTCAAAATATTACACATATTCTTAGCTAAACTGGAATAGTTTAAGGGTATTAACCTCTTTATATCAGAACATATCTAGAAAACTGTAATCCAGAACAATTCATCCTTCTAATTGCTTAAAGAGTTACTTGAATTTTCCTTAAAGTTAAATCATGGCACAACTATTTTAAAAGCATGAAAGATATTTTAAAAGCATCAAACACTGAAAATAATTCTCGAAAAATCTCCCAATTTTCTATATCTAATTTATATCAATGATATGAATATTGCAGAAAATGCCTGTAGAAGTGAAATGACTCTCAACATACAAGTGTTGTGATTACTTACTGAATAAGTGCTGCTCTTTCAAAATAGTGAATGGCTTTTTCACAAAATTGTGTGTCAATGTAATAGGCTCCAAGCCATTCTATGACCTCAATGTTTGAAGGGAAATACCGATAGGACTAAGAAAATAAAAGGGTTGAAAGAAATGTAATATTAGTGATAAGTTTTATTTCACTCCTAGATTACACATTTATGTGTAATTCTCCAGCTATTGAAAATACATAATACATGAATGTATAAAAGTAGTGAATACATTTAGTAATCACTAAAGAGAATGTACCCATTTGCAATTAACAGAAAAATTATGACATTTGATTTTAAAAAATTGCTTATTTCTTGCATATTTGATTTTCAAGCATTTTAAAAGTGAAGTAAGAAATCACTCCCTCAAATTATGATTTTTACTGGTCACTGATACTGTAATAAAATACAGTATATTACATTTGTTACAGTGTATTACAATTACAATGTACGATGTGTTTCCTTTGAATCTATACAGTAGCCAAAACTAATTTATTTTGGGTAAGCAAATTATATAGCTTAATAATTATGACCGAATTGTTTGGCTTAAATAACTAACTTTATATGTATCATAAATCTATAGACAATGTAGGAAAAGAGCTCTGGTAGCCCATGGTAGCTAAATATAGTGGCCATTTTATGCATTGGAAAACGTGAGCCTTAACTTGAAGATAAAAATTATATAAAGTGATCATCCCATCATCTCTCACCCTCTCTGTAAACAATTCAAAATGTTGGTTGCCAGGGGAAGGCTACACTGAGAATATGGTTCAAGGGGTCTTTGTGTGGTATATAAAGAAGCTGCACATCAAAGCAAGGAGGATAATTTACTAGCAAATTTAATCAAATTATACTGAATTTTAGATGAATGTTCTATAGTTGAAGTATTTGTATTTAGACAGGCCTAATTCAGATATGACACATATAATCAGACAGCAATTGTGGGTGACTCTGGAGGCCATGGATTGTCTATACCTTTTTCCAATCTGCACACTTCACCAGAACCAAGGTAACTGTATTAATTGTTCCCTTTGTTAAAGAATGTTATCTACAAAGTTTTTGGAGACAGGAATTCTAAATGTGGCTCTCTTCTCTGGAACTTGTTTCCCCTGTGAAATTCAACTTGCTCCAGTATTATTGGAGTTTAGAAAAATAATATTTTTTAACAGGGGGACAGATGAATTAAGAGAGCCTTCTCTTATGTATGAGTAATGTAGGATATAGGAATATGACACAGGAATGTTTTACTATTAGTGTATTAAACTTGTGGATATTAATGTTATTTATCTAGTCCTATTTCTTAGTTATTTGAATCCTATTTAAACATGGCAGGATTTTAAATCACTTAGACCTGATTAACAATTGGAGAGGCTTTAAATTAATAGTACTAAATATCAGCATTTTTAAAATAAATCTCTGGTTATATGGTAGTGATGGATTTATTAGTCTTCCCCAACCCAGTGCCCTTTAGACATAAACTCCAGGGAATATTCATAAGGGGTACACCACTCTAGTTCTCTTGATCTCTTGATATAGATTATCTCAAATTTTCCAAAAATCTTTCATATTACCATTGTGAATGACAATATGTGTATAAGGGAAATCAATCTATTTAATCCTGCATGAGGATTTTTCCATGTGAAGAATGAGGTTAAAAATCAAATTTAACTGTTGTATTACTGAATAAAATGTTTTTTTCTGTGGATTCCATATTCTTGACCAATAAAATATTTAGCATTATAATTATTTTTATTAATCAGAATGTTTAATTCTTATGTTCTTTGCCATTTTAAAGTATCAAATTAAACTTATTTTCACTTACATAATATGCCTATTGTATATAAGAAAATACAAGATTACCCTTCCTCAATAATGACCCTCAGATGCACCAGATTTTAATTTCAGTAAGCCCCAGATAACATGCAAGATGAAGGCTGATATAGAAATGTAATTTTTAAAATACCTACCTCATAATAATATTGAAAAGCTTGAGACTTGTCGCCTTCACTATCATAGAGTTCCCCAAGTTTTGCCAATGCATGTGAGTCCGTGGGAACAACACTAATAAGTTGCATAAGCCACTCAATGGCCTGATTAGGGTCCTCCATTAATTCATATCTGAAATATGGTCAGTTAAGGAATATCTTATGAGGACTTTCTTTATACCTTGATGAGCACCTGCTGTGCTACAGTTGAGATCTATAGGACGCTGAGTATCTGTAGTGTTAAACATTAGATTTGTTGAAAAGATACATGCTTGCAATTTGGAAGAGAACCTGGGCACTATTTCGAAGAATTGCATGAAGCTTCAGAAAAGAATCCAATGCTTCATCTAGTCTATTTAGCTTTTTGTATGATAAACCTGCAAAAAGAGATCATATTTGTTATGAAAAATATAAATAAAGTGAGGCAAATTACATTTTCCATAATATAACTAAATGCAAGTCCACACATGCTCTAAGGTTATCCAGTTTGGAAGTCTTTTTAATAATAAAAATGATATAAATGGTGACAAAACTCTGATACAGAGCTTAGCCTGCAGTTTTGGCATCTTATGGCACTACCTAGAAATTGTGGATGAAAGGGTCCTGAGAGAGCTTCTGACGTTTTGCTTTATTCCCACTCTCTCACAATGCCAAAATGGGATAATTATGGGTCTTAAAATCTCTTTGATTTTATCTAAGGCAGTGATGTTGAACCTTTTTCGATTCGCGTGCCAAATAGTGTGCGCACATGCGTTCCCACATGCCCCCCACCCACAATGCAGTGTGCCCCCCTGCGCATGTGTGCGTGGCCCCCAGGATTTCTAGGGGGAAAAAAGAGCTGAAAAACAGCTTGTTTTCGGCTCTTTTTTTTCCAGGGGTCGCGCACGCATGCCAGAATTTCTAGCTCAAAAAAAAAGCTCGGTTTTGGCTTTTTGGGGGCCTAGAAACCTGGGGGGCAGTGGAGCTGGGCGATGGCTGGCGTGCCGGGCGGCATGGCTTCACGTGCCACTTTGGGCATGTGTGCCATAGGTTCGACATCACTGATCTAAGGCATCTACAATAAACCACAATAATTTCAAAATGACATGCAAGTAGTCATCCACTTATTCATTTAATGGCAGTTCAGAATTATGTTGGCCTCAGAAAAAGAGCTTTATGGCCTACCATACCCCCCCCCACCCCATGGTCAGCATTTGCCAAGCACCTGGCAATCATGTAATTGTCATTTGCAATTTTCTCTGCTGGCTTCCCTAGAAAGTCAGTGGGGAAGCAGTCAGGAAAGGTTGTAAGCTGCTGCTGGCACCTGTTGAGAGAAATCTCTCTCATCTCTGGATGCTGACTGAAACAGCTGCCTACTGAGGGCAGCTAAACTCCTTCAGAGGGGTGGCTTTTGTCTGCACTTGAACTTACCATCTTGGCCCTCCAATTGTAGACGCCCGCCAATTAAGAGCAAAAACTATCTCTTAATTTCCAATTTTAAAAAATGACACATTCTTATCCATAGTTGCAGTCATCTCAAATTGCAATCCAAATTGACTCGTGACTTACCAATATTATAAAGCGCTTCGGTGCATGATGAATCATTCCTTAAGGATTCCTTATAAAATTCTGCTGCCTTCTCACAATCTCCATTTATGAAAATGGTATTTCCTTTATTTGTCAGAGCAGCTGGATTGTATCTGTCGGAATTTACGGCTAAATCTGCATAATTGCTTGCTTGTATAATCTCATTTTCCTAAATTAAATAAAGAACGGTACAGATAAGAAGGTATCTTATCTGGTTGCTGATGCTTTGGAAATTAACCATTTCATATATATATATATATTAATTCCTGATATAGTAATAGCACTTAGACTTATATACCGTTTCACAGTGCTTTACAGCCCTCTCTAAGCAGTTTACAGAGTCAGCATATTGCTCCCAACAATTTGGGTCCTCATTTTACC
>JANHJO010002783.1:137396-162235 GCA_032468235.1 Pseudoxyrhopus heterurus
ACAGTGCTTTACAGCCCTCTCTAAGCAGTTTACAGAGTCAGCATATTGCTCCCAACAATTTGGGTCCTCATTTTACCGATCTTGGAAGGATGGAAGGGTGCTGAATCAACCTTGAGCGTGGTGAGATTCGAACTGCCAAATTGCAGGCAGCCGGCAGTCAGCAGAAGTAGCCTGCAGTACTGCACACTAACCAGTGCGCCACCACGGCTCTTGGTATACATGGATTCATATACATAGATTTGCTAAGTGTTGTTACAAGCCCTCAGTTTTTATTAAAATCATACACTACCATTAGATTTTAGTACCTATTAAGATTATGACCCATTAGTTAAGCAATATAACAGTATATCTACTTTCTAAATATTTTGCTTGCATGGTTTTAAATAGACCAAATTCTTACAAATTTAATGAATCCAGTTCAGTTATCTTTTTCTTTAGACATTTGCCTACCACAAGTATTTTTACTCGCGGTTCCTCAGAATTACTTTGAAGCTAACCCATGGTTCTCTCCATTGCTTCCTTCCTCTGAGAACTCATGAGCCAATCAATGTTGCCTTTAGCTGACCAATTAAATATTAGCAGAAAAAGATATTTAATCAGCCCTGTTTCCATTATCAATAGTTTATATCTTGCATGCATTTTTTTGATGATTTCCCTAAAGCTCCAAGCAGTTGTAAAGGAAGGAAATTACAAAGTTGCCAAAAGGGTATCATTCTAATCCATTTTAAGCACCTATTAAATAATACATTTTGGAAAGTTGCTGTAGCAGAAATTTGGCCTAGAGTCTGTGTCACTTAGAAGAAACCTACTGATGTCAACATGTACCACTGAACTCACTGCTCTGTTACTTAGCAAAGAAGATTGAACTACTTGAACTTTGAACTGTTATCTTTAAGAAAAGAAGCACATTTCACTTGAAGTAAACAATTTCAAGATAACAATTAATAAAATGTACTCCGTGGTTATTTGTTTTTAAAACTACTGACTATATTTAAAAGTAAGTATGTGAGAAAATCCAGAGAAGCTCCATATCCTCAGACTTAAAACATTTTTTTAAAGTCTTTATTTACTCACCAAAAAGTATAGAAAAGAAAGATTTGTTGCAGCTGCACTTTTAACTCTGCTATCCTTTTTTTCAAACATCTTTAAAGTGTCAACAGCCTAGAAATAATTAAAAAGCAAAGTTAGTCTCAATGTAAAAAAACTACTCAGTTCTACTGGATAATTGCAGAACATGAGCTGCTTCTAACCCTAAAACTTCAGTTAGTGAACCTTCTATTTTGAACTAGTAGAAGTTGACAATAATGTGATTCCAAACACTTCAGGTCTTCCAGTCCATTTCAGGTCCAATTAATGTACTGATGCTAGAACTGCCAGATCTAGCCAGGAAAAATCCATCTGTTCATTAGATGGCAGTAACAATTTAGAATTTTCTTTTGACTTGTCTACATTTCTACAGCCCAGAAATTGTAGTCCTGGTTTATATCAATCTTAAAAACCTTGAATGGGTTGGAACCAATGCAACTCCTTCTGGGTGTACTAGCCTGGACAATTAGCTCAGTCCTGAACCCTCTTCCAGGTCCTACTTCTGAAATCTAGTGGCAAGAAAAGAGAGAGGAAATCTGTATCAGAGGGTGGCATGTTTTGCTTCTAGAATGTCACCCACAAGACAGCTTGATCCTACAGAATCTTTCTCTGAGAAAGAAAATGGTGGGACATTGCCCACTTATGCTCCAGACGCTTGCTTCATACCAGGACAGTGATTTCCCTCAGGTTTGAGTGCTGGGAGATGAAGAGAAGCCATCAAGCTCTCAATAGCAATGGAGTCTGTATAAGGACACTGGATTCATTAACCTCACTTTTCTAAACCTTTTTCATAAATTGACTAATGGAATAAAGTAATATTTCAATTTGTTAAAGATATGAAATTATATTCTGATCATGATTCAATGTAAAAATTTACGAGTAAAATGTTTATGAAAAGATTGTACCTGATTAAAATCTTTTTGCCGCAAATAGGTAATTGCTTTATTGATTTCCAGGTCATTGGCTAACTCTACATATTGAGACGTTTTCACCATTTCTACACACCTTCAAGATAAAAAAAGAGATTTTTTCCCTTATAGTGGGTTTTTCTACATTAAGAAGGCAATTGCTTGATTAAGTTGATCCTATAAACTGATTTAAATACTTGACAATTTCATAGATCGAAATATTTAAAAGGAGACTCACTGAGTACCCAATAAATTACCAAAACATGAATAAGGTGAGATTGTTGTGCAGTTAGTTCTCTTTTATAACAGACTTATATTGTAATTTAGACTGAATTCCATTCCATTGAGAAAGGTTACATTGTTTGTTACTGTACAAGATCCAGGCATTAGAGCAGGGGTGTCAAACTCAATTTCATTGAGGGCCGCATCAGGGTTGTGTTTGACCTCGGGGGTGGGGGTGGATATGGCCAGGGTGGGCGTGGCCAGCATGACATTACATGTGTTGAGAGGGCGCCTGTGGTGGCCCAAGCGCTCTGCCAGCAAAAACAGGCTCCTGAGCTCCATTTTCGGCTGTGACGGCCTCCTGCAACCCTCTGCCAGCGAAAACAGAGCTCGGGGAGCCACATGTGGCCCTCGCAAGCTCCATTTTCAGCTGGAATGGCCTCCTGCAACCCTCTGCCAGAAAAAACGAAGCTCACGAGGGCCTCAGGTGGCCCTCATGAGCTCCGTTTTTGCTGGCAGAGGCACCGCGGGCCGGTCCTTCGCTATTTCCAGGGCAGCCCCATGGGACAGATCTAAGCACACCACAAGTCAGATCTGGCCCCCAGGCCTTGAGTTTGACACCCCTGCATTAGAACTTTCAAGTGCAAACACACAATCAATAAAATACAAATTATTTCATTTTACTTCGTTCATTGCATATGACCATGACATAATATCCAAACTTTAACAGAATCAACCAGAGGATAACTGATGAACAATGGAGGCCCATAGTTAAAAACTGACACCTACCAGTCATAACCCACTGCAAATAAAGTTTCAATTGCTGGAGCAATTAGTTTAGCAGCTGTCATAATATACTTTTCTGCTGTAGCTTTC
This sequence comes from Pseudoxyrhopus heterurus, assembly GCA_032468235.1. Taxonomy (NCBI): domain Eukaryota; kingdom Metazoa; phylum Chordata; class Lepidosauria; order Squamata; genus Pseudoxyrhopus; species Pseudoxyrhopus heterurus. Next base: position 140,489 of record JANHJO010002783.1, read on the forward strand.
CTAAAAAAAAAATTATAGTGAAAAGGGGCAAGGCCTATATACACATAGTAGCTAACAGAAAACTTTATTCAAGGAATTCCTAAATAAACATTATATTTAAATAATACATATTAAATAAAAACATCAATTAAAATACTTTCAAAGGAAACTGATTAGTGGCTTAAGATAAGCTTTTAGGGTATAATCCTCAATTAAAAGTACTGATTAGGACACTCATTCCATCCTCACTTTGAACCCTGATTCTTTGAGTATGAAAAATGAAGTAAAATCCCAGTAGCCTGGGAAGTTTGAAGATTTTGCAAAAGAACAAATACTTAGATTGTCTTACCATCTGTCCAACTCTACAGAGCAAAGAGTTAAATAGGACTGAACCTCCTCCAGGATTGTCACAAAGGAACTTTTTTCAACAGGCAACTGGACTCTATTTTTCCTTGAAGACATTTCGCTTCTCATCCAAGTTCTGAAGAAGCTTCTTGGATGAGAAGCAAAACATCTTCAAGAAAAAACAAAGTCCAGTTGCCTTTTGAAAAAGCTCCTTTGGGACTGACCCGGATGACTGAAAATCTCCATAGACATTCTGTTCCAGGATTATGGAATATTACTAATATTACTAAATCATAGGAAGAAAGATGGAATAGAAAATCAGGAGTGAGGGAATAGAATCAAATACCTTGAAGAGGGAAAGACTATTTGGCTGGCACCTTAGGCAAGAGCATTCCATGGTGTAACCTTTATTAACATGTTACCTGTCCAGTTTTAAAACCTGCCTCCCACATATTTTCTCAAACCCTTTATGAGGTTGCAGAGTTGAGGAAATTTGGTAAATAAATGAAAATAAACCGACTTCTAACTTAGCATAACTAAACTAAACAGATGGAAAAGCACACTGAATTCATTTACCTGTTCACTTGCTTAAACGTATCCAAAAAATATGAAAGATAATGAAAGGCCTTTGGAATTAATATAAGAGAGACTTACCTTTCACGTTCCATTTGTCGTAAGCTATCATTTTTAATAGCTTCTATCAACAGGTTTGTATGTGGATCATCCTAACAACAAAGAGGACAATTTAGTCATTGAGGTTACATAAAAAACAGGAATGGATATATGGACACAGAAATGTATTCATGAAAACCATAACATTTTATGTGTCACATTCTGTAAACTATTTTTATTCAGTCAATAAAACAGAATTACTTAACTTAGCACATCTCATTGCAAGATTTCAGCAGTCCACTCTAAGCAAAATATTTATTTTTAAATAACTGAGTTATGTTTGTATGGCAGGTTAGATGTTATTTCTGCACCCAGCTGAGGATATATTTTAGTTCCAAAAGTATCAATTTTTATTTACTTTTTGATCTAAAAAATCCCTTTATGCATATAGGGACTTCATTAAGTATTTTTGTACTTATTCTGTAATTTATAATCTATAGGATGATGTACACATCCAAATGAGAACTATTTAAATATTGCTAAAATGCAACCATTTCATTTGTGTAATAAACTTTACTTCAAAACTGCATTTAAAATATTTGTCTGCTAGAAAAAAAAAGATCTGCTGGGGTGAAATTACCATTGTTTGATATTGATCATAAAGAGCTTTTATGCCACTGTTATACTATATGGAACATTGTTTTCCTTTCCATGACTGTTTTTGTCTATAAATGGCAGTTTATGAATTGTGCATACTTACTCCTTGTGAAATATATTTGTCATCATCATCGATTTCCAGTGGAACAGCAAGCAGTTTTTGGAAGGCTTTTTTCATTTGATCTCTGTCTCCAGTAGCAAAGTAGCACAAGATCAAGTTGAAGCCTGCTTTCAGGTTTGGTGATGTGCTCATAATGTGCTCAAAGGAACTAATGGCATCCGTATATTGGCCAGTTTTAATAAACGCAACTCCAATGTTCTGCATTATTTTAATCCTAACGAAATACATCATTGTTAGAATCTTATATTAAACTGTATCTTAAAATAAATATCCTATGACTGCTGAACTCTGCTTAGAATACAGTCAAAAGTGCAATTTTAACACTGTATACGAGAAAGTAATAACAATACCAAAACAAATTACATATGAAAAATTGCCGGCATAAATTCCCCTATTTGCATGCAAATATAAGAGTAGGGATCTGATATTTTTACTCCACTGATTCAATTTATAAATCCAACTATGAGGACCCCTGAGTAATATACAATAAAACATTATAAAAGCATATCATTATAAAAATAATGACCACAAGTATAAAAGCATGCCATACAAAAACATTTGAAAACAATATTTATTACAATTAAGAATAGATAAAAATCAATCACCAACCATTAAAAACCATCAGAACTGTATTTATGCCTATCTAAAGCAAAGTAATAAGGGGTGGTTATCTCATCTCCCTTAAAAGGGAAATAGACAATAAGGGCCCACTGCTGAAAAGGCCTTTCTTTAAGTTATACAAAGCTGTAACTAATGACTGATAAGTTTATATGGAGGAAAGCAATTCTTGACAAAATTGGCCTAATCATTATACCATTCATCCAATTTCCACAAGCTGTCTTCTTTAACAAGGTCTTTATTCAATACCTTATTGAATATCGGGTAATGTTATAATTTGCTATCTTCTCTGAGTCAACTAAGTTGGATCACAAAGTATTATCAAGCTATTAATGAGAGGTAGATGAAAGAGAATCAGGTATCAGCCACCTACAATTCTTAAAAGGAAGACTTATCTGTAAAAGATATACAATTGTAAGGACACTAAATTGCTTTCCACCTTATTTCTACATGCTCTTTTGCTTGAGGATGCCACTTCTTATAAACAAGGCAGATAACCAAAATGCTTCCCTCTGTCATGTCTACTTTGCCCTCAAGATAATATGAAGATAGCAGTGAAATAATCAAAAGGTCATAAGTAGTCTCAGTAGATAGCAACAGGTCTCCATAGACAGAAAATTACAATAAACAACAAATGGTCAAATCTTGTTGGAATTCACCTCATCTCCTTGTGGACACTTGCAATCTGATCTAGAGCCATTCGATAGAACTTGATGGCTTTTGAATAGTTCCTTTGTTTCAAATAAATATTTGCCATGTTAACTTTCAGCATACCTATAAAACAATACAGAATCAGATGTTGCTCATATCCCAGTAATTTTCCAGAATATCATTTAGGCTGTACATAGATATAAAACATATATAGTTGATATGGAAGAATTTGGAGAAGAGGAAAATAAAAAGAATAAGCTACTTTGGACAAAAAAGAAAGGGAATGTTTGGGACCTTTATTTTCCAGTTGCATAATTATATATACAGCCGCCTTTTTTACTTACATTGGACTGCAAGTTTACTTATTTATTTGCAAACCACAACTTCTATGCCACTTTAGTCAAATTGGCTTTGTTTATTTGTATCCTACCTTTATTATTTTTACAAATAATTCAAGGCAGTGAAGATACATAATATTCCTACCTCCTCATATTCTCCTCACAACAACTCAGTGAGGTGAGTTGGGGAGAGAAAGTGACTGCCTAAGATCACCCAGCTGGTTTTTATGGTTAAGGCAGGATTTGAACTCAGTCTCCTGGTTTCTAGCCTGGTGCCTTAACAACTATACCAAACTAGTTCTCATTTTACTTAAAAACAACATTTAAATAGCAATATTCTGGCTTTATTGGGCCTGCTTAATTTACAGACCTGAAAAAGTGGGCCTCAAGAAAAACCTCAATTCTTTTATCACTTGAGGATTATGCTAGAACAAATATCAAAGTTTAATTGGGGGAATAGTATGCAAACTTTTCCTGCAGCTTCTAAACTAGCAGGCAAAGTTGTCAGAACACATACTTTAAGAATACAATCTAAATGCAGAGATTATCAGAGTTATATAGATGATCAAAAAGATAGCTCCAAATTCAACTATTCTTGACTTAGAGGAACTTATTAAAACTCAACGTACTACTGAAACAATCTGTTTTGCTAAATAATTCACAAAAAATTGTTACTTCAGATTTGACAAAAGAAAAATATCTCACTGGTCTTATAAAATGGCACCAATTTCCACATTTGGTCAATATCAATGAACAGAGGCTATGATAAATGTTATACGCCGCCCAGAATCATCTATGCTGGATGGCTATATAAATTTGTTAAATAAATAAATAAATCGTTCCCATTTGGTATAATTATTCAGTATGGTTTGATTTGATAAAAGTAAAGTACCTCCATTGACAAACATTTTGTTTTTCACGATGACCTGATATGTATTTAGTGCTTCTGCATACATTTCATTAGCAGAGTATTGGCTAGCCAAATTGAAGAGTACCTAAAAGAAAAAAAAATGAGAATACCTCCACTGTTTTCCACAAGCAACAGTTTTAAATTTCTTCATCATAAAGTGTAGTGTAGCAACTATGTAGGAAAAAGGGAACTGCTGCCTTTTGGAAGAAAACAGAAAGCAGCTACGCCAGGGGAGAGAACAGAATAGCTATTAGAACATTACTGAAAATTTGGTTCGGTATACCCTATTCCTCAAGGAAAGGGTTGAGAGATGTGGTCTTTTACTTCTAAGCCAAGAGGACTTTGAGCTCATTAGTACAATTGGAATTTCAAGAACTCCTTGTGAGAGCTTGTGCATGACGGGTGTTAGGTATGAAGTGTTCCCCATTCACATAATGGCAACCCTGGGACATAACGGATTTAAAGATAAAGATGATTACAAAGTCAAGTCAAGCTTGACACTGGTAGCTTCATGGCAACAACAGAAAAAGATCTGCCACTGTCTTTTTCCAGGATTTTTTAAAAATATGCCAGCCCAGCTTAAATAATTGATTCAAAGCAATCTTTTCCGCAGAATCTTCCCTACTGCGCTATTTAACTTTGCTCCTTTTTAAAGGCAAATGGCCCTATTTTCAAGTAAAGAACTCAGTGGGTGATGCTACGGAATAGCAGCATGTCAATTTCTTTTGAAATTTAGAATGAATTACTTATAAATATCATCCTCACTATCTATTACACGCCCTCCCCACCTGATCTTTTGCTTCAAAGCAGGTGTGTGTTATCATTTCTTTCATCCAAATACTATCTTCCTGAAATGCACAACTACCAGACAAGCCTATGAAAGGATACAACGTGTTAAGGAGATGCTGACAGGTATCATGTACATATCCACATCTATTCCTGCCTTAGATATGAAGCACTGCACATCCCTTTTGCAACCAGATGCTATTAACATATAGAGCTACATTTGGAGACACAGACCAGAATTCTTTCATTCCTTTCCTCGTATTTGGATATTGTTATTTCTATTATCTTGGGAATCAGGTGGCATACTAATTTAATAAATAAATCCATGCTAAAAAATATTGCAATATTTTTATTACATATATTTTTATAACAAAGAATGGCTGCAGGATTTGGGTTTGGCTAGTCTAAAGAAAAGAAGAATTAGGGGCGACATGATAGCAGTATTCCAGTACTTGAGGGGCTGCCACAGAGAAGAGGGGGGTCAAATTATTCCACAAAGCACCAGAGGGCAGGACAAGAAACAATGTTGGAAACTAACCAAAGAGAGGAGCAACATGGAACTAAGAAGAAACTTCCTAACAGTGAGGACAATTAACCAGTGGAATAGCTTGCCTTCAGAAATTGGGGGCGCTCCATCACTGGAGGTTTTTAAGAAGAAACTAGACAGCCACTTATCTGAAATAGTATACGTTCTCTTGCTTGAGCAGGGGGCTGGACTAGAAGACCTCCAAGGTCTCTTCCAGCTCTATTCTATTCTAGTTCAGCAACATGGGGGGAGCCACAGATTGTCTATTCTCAAATCTCATCCAAACATCTTCATTTTTTTCCTATTTCTCTGGCAGGACTCATTTTGCATTAAAAGAAGTGTAAACAGATTTCCCATCATTACATTGGGAAGTTAGGAAATATTATTTTTATTATAGAAACAATGAAAAATACAATTAAAATATTCTGTGCTGCATTATAAACAGAAATAGAAATAAAATCTATTAGCATATTCGATCTTTATAAAGCACTTTCCAAAATACATTTTGCAGATGCCAAATATGGGGAAAATATGCTACATATAATTTATCTAAAGTAAATTAACTACTCAGAAACCATTAATTTGCTTCAAATTTATATGACGGTTAAACAGGCTTTAATTCCACCGGTAGTTAATATAGAATGACTGGTCTAAACTAGAGTTGTCGTAATAGCTTGTATGATTCACCCCATTCTTAAGATTCTGAATGTGCATTGAGTGTTTTTATGGTTACTTACAGTATAAGTAAGATCAAGGTTAATATTAGCAGGAGACATTGTCTGTTCACGTTGCCTTACTAAGGCTCTTTCTTTTCTTCCAGCATCTTTCGCCTTTTCTAGAGCCTTAAAGAAAATAATTTATGTTTCATTGGTGCCTTATGCCCTTCCTTAGACAATGCTGCATAAAACAATTTTCATGTATATTTACACAAATCTATTTCTATAATTGCTAATAAAATCACTAATAGGATGCAACAGCAACAAGTAGGGAATGCATCACTCACCAGCGTATTTTAATGATGCTCTTTATTAGAAAGTGAGCTTACAAATTCTATTTTTGAATACTAATATGAAATCTAAAAAAAAACTACATATACCAAAAATGAATGAACAATTATTTAACTTGCAAGAAGAAAGCAGGAACTACTTTCTATATGCTTCTTGGTAAGGACAGATGTAGTAAATTCCTTCTAAAAAAAAATTGGTGTATCCCAAAGCATAGTTTTACAGTGTCTTTTGGCTTTTTGAAAGATGGAACAATATATTACTTTTCATTTGAAATCCTCAATGTTCTCATCATGTATTATAGATAGACTTTTTTTAAAATAAACACAGAGGAAGCTGAGTTCCAGCCCAAACTTAATTCTAAAAATCCTCAGACTTACAAAATTGCAAAATATACATACTCTAGATTATGCACTCTTTCAACAATCCTTAGAAACAAATATTTTTATCATTTTCCCATAAAAGGGCTTAAACAAATACAATGGTGTCCAGAAGCAAAAATATGAGCAGACCACTAATGGTCATTTTATATAAGCATATTTGCCATATGAATCAATTTGTTAATCAAGGGAGTTACGCTAGTTTTTTTTAACTTTATACAGAATGGATGAATTCATATAGCAGCTATATTTAGATGTGACGATATTTGTGATGAATTTTTATCCAGCTAAGATTTTTATGGATCTTCATTTTTTATTACAATAAACAAAGTGGCAATCTGAAAACCATAAAAGCAAGAATACAGCTTTGAATCTTAGGATGAAGTAATAATTTACGTCTTACCAATTTTAAATCTCCACAGCTGTGAGCAATGCAGCTTTCTTCAACCAACTCATTCACTTTTTTTTCTAGCTGCTTAATCTTTCCTTCTGGACTGAAATAAGGAAAGAGCAGAATCATAAGGCACCAGAAACACCAATGCAAAAAAATCTACACTTTGGTATTTATATTAGGCATACTACATTATGTTCTGCTTGGGCTCCCCTTATTTTTATATATATTTATTTTATACAGATAATTCTATGCTGATTTTTCTAATGAAATACTCAGGCTGGACTATTTCTGAAGAAGAAATTCAAAAATACATGGTCCCTTGAAAGACCTCCCCAAGAATGTTTTGCAGCAAAAACTGTTGAGGTAATATGATTTTTAGCTAATGAAAGATTCCAATGCTACTGTGCATGGTGGCCAATCTGATTTATAAAGGAATGATTTCCTGCCCACTTCCCAAATATCTTCCAACTATCCAGGTCAAATTTGAGAAGCATACACAATAGCATGAAATGGAAACAATTTGACTTGCAACAATGACTGTTTAATCTGCAGACAAATACTAGATACAAAAAAGGCTGGGCAATTTATTTATTTGATTTATATTCTGCTTTTCTTTCAACAGCTCAACATAACTTCCATGGCAATCGCTCTTCATCATATGAAGCTAGCCTGGGCTGAAAAGAAATGAGTAGCCCCAAAGTTATGCAATTAATTTCTACAGTTAAAAGTGAACAACTTGCCCCCAATCCCCAATCCGTAGTCCAACCTTGTATCTATTGCAACACAAATTATCATAAGGATTTAAACATGTGATATCAACTCTACTGGAATGGATATATGTTAGTATATGTGACTAAACACAATTGATATATCCATTAGTATACTTTTAAAAACTGAAACACTGAAATTAATAATGAATCACATCTATCCCAGTCATAGGAAAGTATTTAAACATGGCATTGTGGGGGCATCAAAACATTATCCCACAGTAATTAATCTATATCATACAAACATCACTTTTTGTACTTTGACACTCAATTTAAAACAAGCACTGTTTTTTTTAATAAAAAGTCATATTAGGCCAATATTAGACTTCCAACACTGGAAGTTTTTAAGAAGAGATTGGATAAACATTTGTCTGAAATGGTGTAGGGTTTCCTGCCTAAGCAGGGGGTTGGACTAGAAGTCCTCCAGGGTCCCTTTCCAACTCTGTTATTCTACTGTACTCTACTGTACTCTACTGTACTCTACTGTACTCTACTGTACTCTAGGAAAATGAAGATCTAGCTTTTTCCAATCACATTCTCACATTTTATTTCCTTACAGTGAATAATGTACCGGTATATGCTATTGATTCCCGCCCCCAAAAGACATAACAATGTAACTGTAACAATACTAATTACATACCTATCTTCATTCTTTGTTTCTAGAGGAGGAGCTGGGCCTCTTGCCTGGCCAAGAGGATCAAATGCAGAACCTACAAATTAATAAATGTAACTGAGAATTCTAGAGTTCTATTGAAGCCTCATTTTTAATAATTTTTAAAATTTATGTTTCTTTGATATATAATCTCTCTTTCTACCCAAATGGGTACATAAGGCACTCCCAAAATTAAAAATAAATACAATCCTAGAAGATAAAACTTAAATTAAAATTAAAACAATTTAATAGTTTAAAGCCTGATAATGAAATGTGTCTCTACAGATTTTTCTAAACACCACGAATGTTGCACCAAGCACAACTCCTAAAGGAAGGATATTTCATAACCTGGAAGCAATGCAAGAAAAACCCCTTTCTGACATGGCATGTAAGTGGACCTATCTTCAGCCCAAATAGGTGCATAACAAGATAAATGGCCCCTTAGATAGTGAAATACTAAGCAAGTTGTTTAAAGCTCTAAAGTATAATATGATACTTTAAACCGTGCCCAGTACATGCAAGCAGTGCATGTCTTTAAGTACAAACAGCATGTAATCCCTGTATCTTGCAGAGTTAGCAGTCTATTGCTGGATTTTGTACAAGTTGCAATTTCTAAACATTTTTCAAGGGCAATTTCAAATTTCCAGAAGTCAAAATAGGACACAACTAAGGTGTGGCTAACGGTTGCCAAATCTGACTGGCTTAAGAAGAGTTGCAGCTGGTGTGCATAAATACAGTCTTTGTCATAGCTGCCTCCCTCGAATCTAGTGTCAGCTAAGATCGAGGAAACACCCCCCCCAAACTGCAAATCTACTTTTTTAGGTGAAATGCAATCCCACCATAAACTTCAGAACCCAAGTCCATTTTCTTATTAACCAAGAGCATTTCTACCTTGTTTGGCTTCAATTTCAGCTTATTCTCCATATAGCCCATAACTGAATTGATGCGACATTCAAAGATATTAATTGCTTCCATAGAGTTGAATAATAGGGAACAGTATAGCTGGATGCAATCAGCATAATAATCTCACCCCATTCCAAATCTTTGAACTACTTCTCCCACCAGTTTTATGTAGATATTAACACAACAAGGACATTTTGTGGGGCACTATACATCAGCAGCCAAAGTGTCACTTAGTTGTTCTTTAGCATCACAGGAAGGACTAGAACTGCTTTTAAATCATATTCTCAACAGACAACCTTGTCAGGTGCTCTGGAAGGACACCACAGTTGATAACATAAAAAATATATACCTCTTGAAGCTGCTTTGGTGTAACCTGCTGCCTGCACTGCTGTCATAGGTCGAGTAACACCGTCCTTAAAGAACAAATGATGAAAATCATGAGGGAAGCAGGTTCTTGCATCATTACTATCTAATGCTCATATTAAGTGTCAGAATAAGACAAATACATGAAACTGAACTGTATTAATACTTCAACACAGTAATTTCAGTTTGAGAATTTCAATAATAACTTGTAGTATATAGGATTTTTTAAGTTCGTTACTGGCTTGTATTTATAACAATTACAGTGCCCCAAGATCATGTGATCACCCTTTGCGATCTTCTGCCCAGCAAAGTTAATGAAGAAGCCAGATTCACTTAACAACTGCAGTGATTCACTTAACAATTGTGGCAAGAAAGATCGTAAAATGAAGGCAAAACTCACTTAACTGTCTTGCAAAAGAAATTTTGGGCTTAATTGTGGTCATAAGTTAAGGATTATCTATCTATCGATATGTATATTTAAAAAATTATTTATTGTTCAATTCTGTGCAATGAAATCATGAGTTTGATTCAAAGGGCCTATCCGCATACATTTCATTTATCCCATTATTGTAAATTTACAGGAGTATTACGAAGTTTACTACTGTAGGTTCATAACCCATATTTTAAGGAAAATTTTACTTTTCAAATTTGCAGCTATAAATGGAAATATACCTTTTAGGTAAGAAATTTTTATTAAATGCTAAAATTGAGTACCTAATGATATATTCTCATTTTCACTTATGTTTCATTCCTTACATTTAAAACCAGCTGTTCCCCATCATGACGCAAATAGTCTTAGATTCCCTAACTGCTGTCTATGAATTAATTTTAGCAAAAATTATAACAGTATTACCTGTAGAGCTGCTGTCATTGGTCTGCCCATTGATGAAGACAATGTTGTCTTTGACTATCATGATGCAAGAAAATATTTTGATCAATCATCACTGCAAGTTCTATTTTTAGGGGAATAAGCAGGTCTGGAGCACAAAAATCACTATTCTAGCAGGGCAGAAGGTGACACTGCCTAAATACCAATGCAAGAGCCAGAAATTTTTATTATGTCTATGATATGAAATTCAAATCTCAGATTTATAAAGTACGGCGTTAGGAGACACCAGGCTAATCTCTTAATTATTATTTTGTTTTTAAATATACTGAAATATTTATATAAATTAAAACTGGTGCCAGAGAGCAGAATAGCATCTGGCTTTATATGAGAGGAGTTGCTTCTGCTCAATTCCTTTCCAATATCCATAAGTCACTGCCATAGAAAACTGCTTAGTTTTTCATTTCCTGCAACAAATTCAGCAGTTCTGTTCCTGGACTTTTGTCTTTCTTGATTGTGGTTCCATTTTCTAGCTCTCTTCATTCACAGGATACAACTTTCCTCAACTTGGTGAAGTGTTCCATCCTAGGCAGGATGGTCATAACTACTACAGGTTGAGTATTCTGGGATCTACTTCCAACAAATCTGGAGAGTAAAGATTGGAAGAGTTTCTTATATTCTGATTATTCCTGATTTCAACAATCTAACAATAAGTTGCATTTTTCCTTTTTCCCTTTCCACTACCAATACTTGATGTAACTTAATGCATTCTAAAATGGGACATGTTGTTTCAAATTATTGAAATAAGTATCCATAAGTAACAGTTTTTGGCTTTCTCTCTAGCTTTCAAGAGACATCACCCCTCAGCTGTGGAACTTTGCTTTTCCCTTTCAGGTTTTTAGTCCTTTTTATGAGCATTCAAAACATGAGAGCTACATAACTTTACAGGCTGACTGGGATCAGGAACTTTGCACTTAGTATGTCTTGTTGGTGAAAAAGCAGAAGCAAAGAAAGAAGAGCAGGAGAAAAATACGTGGAGAATAACAACTTACCACATATCCTGTAGCTAAAGTCCGTGCACTTGATGTACCTGGAACTTTGGCCGTAAGCTTGTAAAAAGGAATTAAGTGTTAATTAAGCATTAAGCATTATTTTACAAGAACTGGAATACAGTAAATATAATTACTATGTGTAATTACAATGAAATTATATAATTATCTCTTTAAAATTACATCAACTGTCAATACTGTTTTATTATCATCTTCAAAAAACATAAACATATAAGTTGAAAAACATCCCATAAGCAACCCACTGCCATTCCCTTGCCAAGGAAAATGCATGAAAACATCCAAGAAGTTACCAGGACTTGAGCTTGATTCAAAGAAATCTTGACTTTGCTGTTTTGAACTTTTGGCACAAACTTTTGAAGAGAATGTGTTATCCCCGAATAGCTATCAAGGATAAAATCTCCATTTGTGTTCATTATTGAATAAGTAGGCAATGGAGAACTGACTGTATGTACAAAGATCATCAAGACTTAGCTGTTTTTCTGACATGGGGATCAAGAAGTAAAGTGAGCCCCATAATGTATTGGTTGGGTGGCTTCCTCAGTTGCCATATGTTTTTTACACTGGGTCGTTACTGTTATTTATTCTTTCAATTTTTTGTATGTGTTCTGTTAGCCACCAGAATCACACTAGGAAGATGGGTTGTCATGTAAATCTATTAAAATGAATATATAAATATTTGATCAATTATCAGCATCAATGAGCAAAGTGATGTATGTCCTCTTTAGGTATGCAATTATTCTGGAGATCTGATCTCCAAAATCTCCAACTAACTGATCAGCTACTAATATTTTTTATATTTTTAAAAATTCTGTTCCAGATCCAGATAAGAGATATGTTGTTAATTAATATTGTTATTGCCTGGCTATGTGAAATGGACTAGTGGCTTTTTATTTCTGTCAAGGTAAATTTGTATGCTCTTGTATGATTTCCTCCACTGACTTCATTTAATTGGCTAATTATTGCATGCATTTTGTAATTCATGAAAATGCGCTGTCTTTACATCTAGTCTGAAATACCAGAATGATTATCAGAACATGATACTATTGTTAAGTTACAGTACTGACATACATGTTTATCCATGTTTGTGCAGGTATGTGTTCATATACATGCTCTAGAAAAGTAAAAAAAACCCTGACAGAGGAACTTTTTAAAAAGTAGAAGTAAATGGCTATAAAAATAACAACATCATATATATTATTCTATTAAGTGTAAAGTAAGGAAGGACTGCTGTTTACCTTAAACAAGTACTCTAAACAAAGATGTGGAACTAGGCTAAAAATATTATAAAAGAACTGTGGTTCTCAAGAAATTTGGTAAATGCTTACACAAATGCTTTGTAATTTTTAACTTACTGGAGGCCTTCTACCATGGCTAGTTTTCACAGCCTGTTGAAAAGCTGGATCATTCTCTAAATCCTAGAAAAACATACATAACTATGAATGTCAACTTTACAATGATTAAATAGTATTTTTCTTTTAAAAATTGTATTTATTAGCATATATATTTATCTTGCATTTGTGTATTTATATTAAAATGCATCAATTGAATTGAGTTCATACTGCACATACAGTATATTTATGTTTCTATACAAATGACAGATACATATCAGCTACTATTCTTTCTTCTTCTTTACTTCCTCTTTACTGCTTTGAGTGTCAAGGGAGACTATTATAATAGACTACTATTACATTATACTACTACTACGCCTTAGCATAATAAAACTCATCTATGGTATCCTATGGTATTCAAATATTTTAAAATATGTTTTATCAAATTAACCATATATTTGTATTTGTGCAAACCTGATTTACTAAAATTTTGTTTCCTTTCATCTTATCTCTTACCTTTAATTTATTCTTTTTTTATTCTTTTTCTGTGCTTTGATATTACAACGCAAAAGAACAAAACAATTGGTAAATATGTGGTATATTTTACCTCTGTATCAAAAGTAGGGTTATAGTCATTATAACCAGAATAAAGATCATCTTCATCTGCTTCGGGTGCCAGATGGACATTTTTCATCATTTTAATCTATGAAACAAGAGCCAACAAAATACTGGCTTTCAATTTTAGCAGTCAGTAAACATCTACCAGACCATGCAATGTTTCTATAAATCTGCTTGTAATTATAATAAATGACTTCATCATAAACTTAATTTTTTAAAAAACAAACAAGGTGAAAATGGCAACATGTCAAGAATGTTCCCATCTAAAATTGTAAGAGCACAGTTGAAAGTTGCAAACCAAGTGCTGCTCTCTTTCTCAGGACTCCTTCATACTTTCTCTCTTGAGACAAATTGTCAGCAAGGACAGTTTTAAGCATCTATTCCACAGTGCATGTGAAAGAAAGAATAAGATAAGAAGCCAAGACACCGAGAGCCCACTTTTCATTATGATGCAGCAGCAAAACAGCAAATGGTAAGAGAATGCAGCTTTATGTCTATTCACTGAGAAGTCCCACTGACATAATCTGACTTTCTCCTAAGAAAACACATTTTATCTTTCTGTTCAATCTTGTCTGATTGTGGAAGACTGCCTAGTCCATGCAGTTTTCTTAGCATGTTTTTTTTCTCCCAGAAATGGTTTGCCATTGTCTCCTTCCTAGGGCCAAGAGATAGAGACTAGCCCAAGGTCACCTTGCTAGTTTTATGCCTAAAGCAGACTAGAACTCACAATCTCCCAGTTTCTATCCTGATCCTTTAACCACTACACCAAACTGATTCTCAAGAAAACAAGACAATAATCTTAACACTACAATTCAGAAACTAGTCTATTGAATTTAAAAGAACTTATTCCAAAATTAGTGTCAGAGGACTGAAGTTTAGTCTGTGTGTGTGATCACAAACACACTTCTAAGGCAGTAATTCTGGAAAGTATAATTCATTCTATTAATACCTGCTTCTCAGGAGCTGTTATATCACTGCCCTGTTAGAAATACCGGAAACCCGTTGCAAAAATAATTGAAAATTTGATCTTAGCTCATTAAAATTTCACATTAACACCAGCATTGAAATGGGCACCAGGGATACTAACCCCAGATACAAATCAAACTGATTCTTCTGGCAGATGTTCAAAACTAAATTGTATGGGTGAATATATTCCTCCAATTATGTAATCCCGAAGTTTATAGGTTCAGGCTAGCCCTCTGAATTAGGATCAGATATTGGCAGCCCCTGGCACAGAATCATACTGCATAGCTTCCAAACAACTATGGCAACCAGATCATCTTCAAAAGGGACTTTCATGAAAAACATGTGGCAACAACCCCCTTAAGAGATAACCAGGGCAAGTCTGGAGAACAATTCTGCAAATTCCACAGAAGGCTGTAGCCAGTTTCCTAAAAGATACTTCTGGCCACTTCTGTTCCCAAATTCATATCTGGCCACTATCCAATTCCCAGGGTGCAATCACCTAGATGTGATTCTTCAACCATTAGAAGAAAAATGGGTTTTAGGAAGGAAAAGTCTTTATTGTAATTCCTTGGTGTTGATTGTTGTGAGCTGTCCAGAGTCATTGGAAGTTGGACAGCATACAAGTTTAATAAATAAAAAATAGAAAGTCCTTCCCTGACTTGAGCAGGGGGTTGGACTAGATGACCTCCAAGGTTCATTCCAGCTCTATTCTGATTGATTGACTGAACGCACAAGCCTAGCCTCTCCAGCGATTCTCCAATCGTTTACTTCTCCCAAGCAACAAACGGAGAGTTTTGATTTAATGCTCACCTGGCTGAGCCGTTCCAAGGTCGAGAGCTCCAGCAGTGATGGAAACGATCAGAATCTGTAAAAATGCAGGAGAAAAAAATAGGAAGGATGTTAATTGGCTCAAACCCTTTCTTAAAACAACCCTTAACAGCCACCGCCAGCATACTTGGAATTTTTCCGTGTCCCGCTATCTCCCAGATAAACTAAGCCTCCCGCCCATTAACGCGGGTTTTTCCTTTGGCTCTTCCCAAACAAAGCGGCTTCGCAGGAGGAAAATGACCCTCGTTGTTTTGAAGTATAGGGCCTGCACTCTTCAGCCCACAATGCATCACTTCAGGTTGCTAAGGAACAAGAACGCTCTTTTTAGGAGGAAGAAAATATCTGAGCATGCGCAGTAGACCCTAACGAGGTTCCCCGTAGACAATTATTGCAGCGTCCTGTTTGCAAGCGGTGAGTCATAGCTAGAAATCTGGCAGCAGAGGTTAAAAAAAGAAAGTAAGGAGCATTTCAAAGAATAACTAGGAAATATTGATTTACAGTACCCCCTAGTTTTTCGTGCTTCAGATTCCACCAAGCCCCAGTAAATACATCATGTTGGCTGGGAGTACTATTATACTTCTATATATCTTTGTAGTACAAATATATTTGTGGAGGGAATAAGGGATTGTGTTTCGGATGATTAAAAAAATTAAGCAGTGTCAGACCTGATTAGAAATTGGATAGGGGACAATCAGAAAATTCCAGGGTTGTGAATTAGTAAAAAAAAATAATCAGAAAAGGCAAATCATTTTCACAATGTTGTTAAGGAAACTATATGGACATGCTGGGTCATCAGAAGTCAAGTTCAACTTGAGAAAATCATTTTTAGCTTTTTCATTTGTGCATCTTTCTATTGGCTTACTGAAAATGGGCAGCGTTTACAATGAGGAATAAAATTCTGCAAAAAGGGTAGTATTTTGAGTTCCACAAGTATTATGTAAGATTAATAAATGAAGACACACCTCTTAAATCACTAAACGCATTTATAATTAACTAGAAAGCAATTGTGCAACTAAAATGGCACAACTTGATGCTATTTAGTGGAATTTGTTCTTTAAAGCAGCTGTGGGGGGGTGGAATCAGATCCAAATCTATCTCCTTATGTATCATTTGCTGAGTGAAATGTTGCATGCCTTCTATATAAAGGGACAAGTAGCCAAAATAGTGCATTAAACCACCATGATTGTTAAATGACAAACAAATATCATAGCTTTTACAAAATAAAATAATGGTGATGCTTATTACTCATATCTTGAAAAAGTTTCTTCTTGAAATAAACCCAGAGATTTATTTGTAAGAATAGAAACAAATTTAAATGGAAAACCCGCATTTCTATCAGTTATTTTAAGTGAACTTTCCTGTTATTATTCTTGATACAATTCTTAGTGAATTGTACCAATTTAATAAGAGGCTACCAGCCTCCACTTTAGGTAAATTTCCTAAGCATCTACATTATGGACAATAATTTACTACTTCTATAATATTATAATATTATTTAATTCAATGTATTTCATGTGACATACTAATACTCATATAGGATATGGTTTAAAATTACTGGTGTATAAAAATAACACATTTTAAAACTTTTTAAAAAGCTAGGGAAATGAACTTCAAACAATTACTGCTTTTTACTCAAGCACTTGATCAAGATCACTTTTGAAAACAAAAGTTCACAAAGCAATAGTACATTTTTAAAAATAATTTTAATGGGTCCTCACTTTGCAATTATTTAGGCATATGAAAATAAAAAGAAGGAAAGCAATATCACTTTGCATTGTACAGCATACTGAGCTGGTTTATAAAGCCTTGTTGATGAAGGTCTATCGGTAGACAATCAGTGTAAATATTTACTCATGATACCCTTTAGTGTCACTTTCTCCTCCTGTCTCATCAGTGGATTAAACATACTTGTCTGCATGATAAAGCTTTCTCTAAATCAAGAAGAATCTGCCTACAAAGAGGTGGTTGCCGCATGAATCCCTTCCCTTGGAAGACAATAGCCTATCATTATCTTTTATTTGCAGATCCTCTAAGGTTCTTTCATTTTCTAGACTTATCTGGAAAATACTCCTCATAATTTTTTTCTAGGATAATTAGAATAGGAATAGACTTACTCCAATATTTTCAAGTTTAGTTTTAATACTATCTACAATCTTATACACAAAAAAAGATATGCAGTTAAAGATATTTCTGCCAGGAGTAAATTGCAGTGAATTCAGTATGATTTTTGCTAAAATAGGCATATATAAATAATAACTTTTTACTTGGATTGGTTTTATTAACAGGGCTACTTTTTAAAACTTTGAAGTAAGAAGATCAAAAGTGAATAGCAGGCTATGCTTTTCTAAAAAAACAAAATTTGCATAATCATATGGTTATACAGTAGATTGGGGTTTTTTAATCTAGTAAATTAAAACTTCATCTAAGATTTAAAAATAAAATGGTTTCTAATATTTTGACAATCTGAAAATGGAAATTGCAGCTCATATTCTAATCAAGATCGAATTAAATGTGTTGAAATCTGTATATTAATAATAAACCAATGTTTTAATTGTTCAGCACTAGTATTGTTATTTTCACCCTTGATGTATCTCAAATTTTAATGTATTTTTTTTTCAAATTATACCATCCACACATCCAATCTTAAAATCTTGCTAACTATGTCAGCATGATTTTTAACGCCTTTGGTTTTCCCATGGCTTCTCTTCCTTTCAACATAAGTTTGCCTGAAGCGGTCTTGAACTTGTAATTCCAGAAGAACATAAGGCAAACTTTAAATAATGGCAATTAAATTCATATTGTTTCCAAATAAAAGTTGGCAATCTCTTTCCACAAAGCAGGCAAACACGAAATACAAAAATGTTTCAAAAATATATATTGATTTACATGGCAGGAATTCAAATAGACAGGATGATATTGGGAGCCCTGTAGGGTCTGTTCATATCCTGTTCTTATGACTTGGCACCTCCATCATTGACCTTCAGAGCAAGATTAATGGCTTCCTTTTTGGAAACTCACACCAGGCACTTAAGTTTTAATATGAGGATCCGACGCCCAAGGTCCGATTCTGTCCCCAGTAACTCCCAGAGAAAGGGGGAAGCAAGTGGCAGCGGGTGGACATTGACTCTGTTGGGTCCACGACTTCCATGGCAGAGACCCAGAAAGGGAAAGTGAGGTTTCTGGTCTTTTGTCTCCAGGCACGCGCTGGATCCCGATCCTCCACTGGCCCACCCGGAAAAGAAGAGCGAAGCAAATGTCTCCACCTTGATACCTTCAGCTCCGTGGACTTCAACTCCCTTCGTTCCCCAAACACTAGTGGGCCGGGGATTGTGGGATCTGGTCCTAACACGTGTGGAGAGGACACGGGCTGGGGGCAAGTGCTTCAACCCTAAAGCAAAGAATAAGGTTCGGATCCCTGGTTTTTCCGAAGGAGGAAGGCAGATGAAGGGGGAGGGGAGATGGAGGGAGAAGAAACACAGTCGGAAATGGGGTGGCTTCTAAGACACGGTCGCTCTCCACAGGGTTACAACCGGAACCGGTCGGAAGGAAAAAATACAGTAATAAGCGATAATTGCTCCCTGTGATCCCGAGGCGACTCCCCGTAATAATCATGTGGACGTGTTGGGTAACCCCTCGGAGGCGCGGGTTCGAGCAGTTGTTTGGGGCACTCGGGCAGCCAATAGGAACCATCCTTTTCTGGCAACCAATGGAAGTGGCCGTAACATCCCAGAAGTTGGGGGTGGGGAGGACGAGTTCCCTTTTAAACGGGAGGTGGCCCAGGTGGCCCAGAGGGTGTCCTCTTTGCCAAGCCCGCTTACTCTGCTGAAGGGTCTGCATTTCTCCACCATCATGAATCCTACCCAGGAAGGACGAATTGTGATTGTTGGCAGGTAAATTCTTCGATGCACTTGAGTTGCTCCTGCTTCCTGTGCCCGGAGAAGGAGAGGTAGGACAGTTAAAACAGAAGGCGCTCAGAAGGTGCTTTGACGTTTCCCAGCCCCCCCCCCCGCCCAAGGGGGCGGGCAGGGGGATGCAATTTTAAGGTGCAAAATCTAGCAGCCATGAAAAAGCCCCAGTAGCACAACCTCCATCAGCACTTGTTGCACAGAGCCTTGAAACAAGCAAATGACTACTCTTTCCCATGTTGGATCACTTTATTATTTATTATTATTTGGCAGCTTATCTTGGATCAAGAGGTGGTTCCAAGAAAAGGAACAATTCTTTTCCTCCTGTTCCCTCTGTCATTTGGAATGGGTATGCAAAGTATCTTAGCAGTATCATTTCAGAAGTTCTGTAAATGACAAATGCAACTTGTGAGAAGCTAATTTGCAATGTGTCAGTTCTTAGCTTTTGGAAGTTAATGTAGAAATAAGTCTATTTTTGGCCTTCTGTAGCTTGTAAAATGACATCCAGGGGGTATAATATTCTATTTTTCTTTTTCTGAATTGCATCGAGTTGGAAAAGTGACAACAAATTTGTAGCTGAAATTACTTCTATGAGATAAAATAAATTTAGATTGCGCTTCTACAGTACTTTTCCATTGAGTGAAATCTTAAGATACTGTTGTATTTCATTTTATTGTTGATTTTCCTACCGTATTCATGATTCAACCTCAGCCCTTCAAATAAAAGGGTATGAACAATGGTTTCCACAATGGCTTCCCAGACTGCAGAATTTAGAGGTATTTGGAGCATGTTTATTTTAGATTGTCACATGGTCTTTGGTTCAAATAGCAGTTAAGGTCTACTACATGAAGTCATGCCTCATTCACCAATGGTATGTAGAGTCAAGTCAGCTTTTGCCTAGTTTGCCACAAGTCTTGTGGCAGCAACCAGGAAAGAATTTAAATGTCAGCATTTGAAACGATTCAGTGATCAAGGAGCAAAGCTCAGTCACCAGTCATTTCTGCATAGAAAATGTAGATTAGCCACCATGTACTACACTGCAGCATTTGCTTATGATATATGATTAGAAACATGTTATTGCAAATTTAGGGAGGAGGTAGGACTTAATTTTGAACATCGTGGAATAAAACAGTGAAGAGCATGCCTCTGTTTTTATTAAGCTGCAGATAGAATTGTTTGTTTTTCTAACCTTAAGTTTAGAACATAAAAACATTAATATCATAGCAAAGTTTAGGCTACAGAACTAGAACCAGAAAAGATGCTAGCAAAGAGATCCAGAACACTTCCTTTGCTCTTATCTAGTGAACAACTGCAGTCTGACTCACTTTGCAGGCCAGATATGATAAACCTAATAAAACATGTAATGATTATTTTTTTGTAACATATATAACTGAATATGTAATTGGGATTTCAGTACATTGGATTATAAATCAGCATCAAATGGATTTGGTTGAATTATACCAAAATGTGTTGTGATTGCCAATACCATTTGTCTCAATTACCCTTAAAAAAATTTCTGCTTTAGAATCCATGTATTGCAATATCTTATTTTCCAGTTTATTTAGCAGTGATTACATTTACTTCCGCATTTTTGCTCTCTTTATATCTGTAGCTGTCCCATGTAGGATAGAATAACAGAGTTCAGGCAAATGGTTGTCCAATCTCTTCTCCAGTGATGGAGTACCCACAACTTCTGAAGGCAAGCAGTTCCACTGATAAATTGTTCTAACTATTGAAAAATTTCTCCTTATTTCTAAGTTGGTTCTGCTTGTTAGACTTAGAATAACAGAGTTGAAAGGGACCTTGTAGGTCAGGGTTCTGAAACTCGTGGCCCGGATGCGTCATGTGCTGGCCACGCCCACCCCCTTTTTAGCGAAGGGAAAAGTCACGATACATCACATGACGACAATGTGACACTGTGAATTTGACACCCCTGCTGTAGGTCATCTAGTCCAACCCCCTGCTCAAGCAGGAGACCCTATACCATTTCTGACAACTGGTGTCCAGTGTCTTCTTGAAAGCCTCCAGTGATGAAGCACCTACAACTTTTTTTTTAAATAAGTTTTTTATTGTTTTTTCTTTACACAAACTTCTTTTACATGAACAAAGCTGCTTTTATTTTTATTACTGCAGATCAGCAGTTTGGCTGATCGAATCCCATCAGCTCCAAGGTTGACTCAGCCTTCCATCCTTCTGAGGT
>JANHJO010002784.1:33972-48013 GCA_032468235.1 Pseudoxyrhopus heterurus
TATGCTGACATTGTAAAACCGCTTAGAGAGGGTTGCAAGCCCTGATAGGCGGTATATAAATACAGTGCTATTGCTATATTAAAGGCCAGCTTTATTATTTAAAAGGAAGCTATTCCATAGTTTGCTGGGCAAAAGGGGTCCCTGTCTCTGTCCAAAAGAGAAGGAAGGAAGAGAAGTATATTTAAAGTAAAACTGGATGAACAGATGGTGCCAATGAAGATGGTTTGGAATTTTTGATGTGGGATTAATTTCTAAAGTGACATGAGATTGGCTGTATCCCAAAAGAACAGAAAGCAATGTATGTGGATTTCTTGCAATCCTTATCTGGAGGTCTTTGAATCCTTTGGGGAAATACAAAAGAGCCCAGAAAATGGTGATATGGAAAGTAATCAGAATGGCATTTGGCATTAGTCAGAATGGCATTTGGGGTGTTGGGGCACCCAACAATGAGCACATAAATGCAAGAAGGAATAGGTCAAGTTATATGATCCAACGATTCCAAGGCTTCTATCAAATGAACAGAATACAGGGCACAAAGAGGAAGTAACCTAAATGCAATAAAATAAAAATTATTTAAGGAGGCATGGTAGCCTAGCAGTTATGATGTTGGGCTTGTTGACTGAAAAGTCAGCAGTTCAAGACCCAAATAGTGTATGAGGAGTGAGCTCCTGTTCTTGCCCCAGTTCCTGTCAACTTAGCAGTTTGAAAGCATGCAACTGGAAGTAGATACCATTTGGTGGGAAGGTTAACAGCGTTCTGTGCACCTCAGCATATAGTCATGCCAGCCACATGACCATGGAAGCATCTTCAGACAACACTGACTCCCTCGGCTAGGAAATTGATATGAGCACTGCCTCCTAGAGCTGGGCATGACTGGACAGGAGAAATCTTTATATTTTTAAATATGATGTATTAGGTATTACTGAGATCTGATGGAACAAAACTCATGAGTATATGTAAGGAGGCAATCAATCAATCAAAAATAAACTAAGAAACTGGAAGAAATCTATTTAGTACTTTGGATTCGCACTTAGAACTGTACAAAGATCGAGATTTGAATGAGAAAAGGTGATTTGGCACATATATTACATCTATTGTTAAGTCTTTTAAAATGCTATGTCTTCTTCCTGGGCTAATTTAAAGAAATGTATGGGCTGATTTCCTGGGCTGATTTAAAGAAATGTATGTGTCCCCATGCACATTATGAAACACTTTCACTTTTGAATCCAGATCACCGAGCTGTCTTTTTATTTATTATATATAAGGAAAATTTCATCTTTACTAAATCAGAAATAGCAATTTTACCCATATTCTAAAGATGATTGAGCTATATCCAAACTTTGTCATTCTTAAAAGTAAACTGATTTCCATTATTTAATTTAGACATGATTTACTTAAAACCTTTGGATTCTATGGGTATATTATAAATGCACCTAAATCTGAAACATATGACTGAATGAAGATACATTCCATACCCATCACAATTGTTTTACATTCTATCATTAATATGTAAAGTGGTGAAACAGTATTTAGAATTATTTTGTGGCTCTGTAAGAAAAAAAACTTGGCAAAAAGGGAAACAAACACTTTCACTATAGTTTCCATCTTTTCTTTTCTTTTTGCATACCCTGAGATAACATTGTCAAAACACTGCTTTATGATGGTAGCAGTTGTTGCCATTCTGCATTGCCAGACCTAATTTTGGCCAATTATTTGAAATAAAACAGCTCTGATGGGCAATGTGCTCCATACAAGCAAAATTCTGCTGAAGATTTAAAGGTTACAGTGCCTTCAATTACAAGTTCTTGTTTTCAAACTACAGGTATGTCCATTTTATAATATCCTGAAAATTCACCTGGGATGATTAGTAATGAATTGCCTGTCAATAGTTGTATATTCTAAGGGAAGAGGGGGTTTAGTTATATGTTTTCTTGCATTCTTCCTTTCCTTTCCTTTCCTTTCTAGATAACAATAAGAATTACAAATGGGAATAGAATATCATATTCCTTTACTTTTCATCCTTTCTTCTATTATGTGACCCTAACTGATTTCTTTCTTAATTAACATAAACTTTTAATAATGAAAATTGAGTTCTTTTAACATGTTTGCTTGTTACAAATGGTATTATAAATAAATAAAAAGTTTTTAAAATAAAATACATTGTTATGACTTGGTTATAAAGATTCCTCAAGCAAGTATTCTATAGAATTTAAAAAAATAAAAGTACAAGAAGCTAATAGAAAACTTCAAATCTAGCTCAAGTTACAAGTCTGAATTGTTTACAGAAGTATAAAAAGCATGCAATGCATTGTTTATAGAATAAGAAAGAAATGTAGGGTATGTAAAAGGAGAGCTGAAAACTAAATACACTGACAGCACTATCTTGTTACAAACACTTGGCAGTACGTCTAAAGCACTATTGTCAAATGCCGATACAGTATGTACTGTCCGCCTGCCAAAAACACACACACACACCCTCCAACTTCACGGCTCTTTAGCCATCAGCAGCCCATTTGGCAATGACTTTAAACATTCAGACATCTCTACACTAAGACGAAATTATATTGTGACATACAAAATTAACAAAAATAAAAGTCAATTTCCCACTGAATATTTATTCTACTAAAACTCTCATTCCTGTAACTTTTAACTGGGCAAAACGGTGCACCTTACGGCAACGATTTTTGAACCGATGTACCTAAATGGGCTAACTTACAGAATATGTCCCAAACCCATGACCCCCAAGGGAATGAAGTTTAGGAAGTTGTGGCTTCAGCTTTGCCAGGCTGCTGCTGCTGCTATCAAATGATGCTTGTTTTGAACATTCAATGACATTTTACCAGCAACTCTCCACAACTCTTACATTCCTACCCTATCCTGCCTGTTGGGATGAAAAAGAAAGGAAGAATAGGAAGGAAGGCACATCCTCCCCACCCATGCTGCCCCTTTCTACACTGGAGCTACCTGTGTGGCACCTCTCACACACTCCAAAGCAATCCAGACACCCTCACTGACATATACCACTCTCCCCAACCCCCATGGCAGCTCTCACACCACCTTGACCCACACTCCTGTATACCTCCTTGTTCTCCCACTTGGTAGTAGACAGTTACCTGCCTGCTGGCCGTTTCCTGCTGACTTCCACACTGACATTCTCCTTGCAAGCTTTCAACAAACGAAGTAAATGGGGAAGCCGGCAGGAAAAGGAAGGAGGGAGGAAGATTTCTGATACTTCCTGCCAGCTTCCCACAAGGAAACTCCACAGGAAGTAAGAAGTCATTCCTGCTCCCACTGCTTTTTGCCTACCTATTCTTTATTTACAAAAGGAAA
Organism: Pseudoxyrhopus heterurus; assembly: GCA_032468235.1. Classification (NCBI taxonomy): domain Eukaryota; kingdom Metazoa; phylum Chordata; class Lepidosauria; order Squamata; genus Pseudoxyrhopus; species Pseudoxyrhopus heterurus. The sequence goes on from JANHJO010002784.1 coordinate 37,303, forward strand.
TATCTCTAAAATGATGACCCAATGGGATTGTCTAGTATCTTAAAGCTAGAACGTACAACTTCCACCAAAAAGTAATAGAAAAATATATGTCACGTTCCGGTGTCCCGCGTAAGAAAAGCCAGCAACACAAGTTGATATTTGATTGTTTTTCTGGAAATGCAGACTCGGCACGAAGCAACCATCCAAAAAGATTCAAAGTTTGTGCTACCGTGGTTCACCCGTCCCTTATATTGTGCTCCACCTTGTGTGTATACCCCACCCCTCCTACCAACTGCTTGCTGCAGTCTGGCCACTCCCCCAGCCACTTCCCCCAGCCCCCAGTCGCCCATCCTGGTCTATCATGCTCAGTTTCCTGCTTCCTCCTACGCTCCAACGTTCAGCTGTTTCCACAATCCAACAATCAGCTGTTTATAGTCAGGGCTCCGCTAGTCAGGCAAGAGCCCCGTGGACGGCAGGAGCAATGCGATGCGGGCTGTAGGCGTGTGTCCCGGGTGGTAGCTCCTCCCCAGCAGGATGCCATGGTGGCGTGGCCATTGATGCCCGTGTGCGCAGTCCACTACTCCCCCACCCGAATGGTGGCTTTGGGCCATCTGGCGGTCTGGGCTGACAATATATAGTTTAACTATTTGGTCTTTAGTCATTCAGCTAATAATAAATAAAATAGATGGTTTACTTCTATTACATTATTTCCACTGCAATCTAGATATCATAGAATAGTCCTAAAGACCCATATTCCAAAATACGTAACAGAAATCTATGCCACGTATATTTGATGAGGACCAGCAGCTTTTCTAAAGGGCATTCTTCTACCACACATAAGGTTATCTCATTTTATATATCTGAAATTGCTATTACAATAAGGTTTTTCTTTCCTTACAAATTCTCTAATACTTTGTGTGTCAATCAATTTGAGAAATTATGCTGAGAACCAAGTGTACCATCTAAAAAAATTTGTTGGGTTAACTTTCTTCAGAGATTATGAGGAATTCAATGGCTGATTTCAGACAATGGGAAGAAGTCACAGAAAAATAAGCATGTATGGGACTTCGTCTATTAACAATAAGGTTCAGAAAATCAAAAACGCAGAACTTTTCACACAAATATTTGTACACCAGAGATATGCCATACAATACTATTTTCAGAAGCCAAAGTAGGGCTTAGTTGTTGGATCTTGGGCTTGCATCTTCTTATTGACTTCTGATGTAGAACAGAAGCACAGGATTTTTCCTGGGCGTGACAATCTCAATAGGCATTGTGTAATAAAGTTAAGAGCCAAATTCAAAGTACCAATGCAATTCTGTCCCTCAGATTTAGAAATTGTTCTGTTCCTGTCTTCTATTGACTTTAAAAGACTGGTGAAGGCAAGAGATTGGCAACAATGCCCATTTATTATTTATATCTGTAAAGGCCTTTTTAAGAAGTACCATATGCTTCCATTTTTCCTAATATTTTTTCCAATAAGTAATCCACATTTTTTCCTAGCTCTGTGCCACACAGGGCTTTAACATTAGTAACTAGTATTTTGAAAGAAACTAGCAATCAATGCAATGTTCACAACAGTTGGGTAGATGCCTCAAATAGCATGATCTACTGCATTCTGGGTCATCTGAACTTTCCAGGTAGTCTTCAAGAACAGCCACACGTACAGCATGTTGCAGTAGCCAACGTTGGGGTGATTATAAGCATATTGATAACACTGCATGTCATGCTTCTAAATGACCAGGTTTCATCTCCTAGACTTATTTGGTAAACCAACTCTGTGTTCCATGAACAAAGAGATATCACTCAAGTTCCTTGTAGTTGCTCATTTTAAGCCAGAATTAAGGCCTTAACTGAATGGATCATGCACTTGAGTTTTGAGAATAATCCCAAAGCTTCCATTCCAATAAATCCTCTCCCTCTCAATATCTCTTAGAGCAGGTGTCCCCAGTCCCTTCAGGCTGTAGACCAGCACCAGCCATGGCCTGTTGGCAACCAGCCTGCGCAAGCAGTAGTCGAGCATCTAAAGTTTCATTTGCGCATATGCAGGATTTGGTTCCATGCACAAAACATACGCTTCCCACCCAACCCTGCTGCTGGCCCATGGAGCCATGAAGGTTGGGGACTGCAATTTCCTTCAAGTGCAAGGTCTACTTTTTTTTTGGACCAACTGTTTATCCTACCAGCTTCTTTCATGCCTAAACCAGGAGTAGAGCTCACAGTCTCCTGGTTTCTAGCCTAGTCCCTTACCCACTAGACCAAAATGGCTCTCGTCATTCAGAGTATACATATTAAGCAAATGCATAGGAATATTATTTGAATTTATTTTTGTGTGCATCTCTTCATCAATATTATTACTTTTAATCAATAACATGACAATCTGAGTAAAAAAATATCAATTAATGTAGAATTCCCCTACTGCTCTGGAACCAAGTATTTTCCAGTGGTGAGAATCAATATTCCTTCCCTATTTTTCCATGACACATACTTATTAAAACCTAGGTGATTATTGTAAGATAGTATCTAGTTCCCAAATGGAGAGACTGAACAGAAATTAAAAGTGATTGGGTTCACAGACCACACCTAATATAGTTACTTAATCATGAACGTATTGAAATAAACCACAGCTGGCTGTAGTTATAAGCTACATAAAGTGTAGCTTATAAACTACAATGGCTTTGTTCACACGATAGCCTAACCCAAAATCAAACACATCATACTCAGTACACTATGTGAATCCAACTACACTACGCACACCCACTTACTAATTAAATAGTCTCGGCTAAATTGTCAAACCAAGTTTACAGCTGTTGAGACAAAACTGTAAAATTTCATGCATAACGATGGTGAAAAATTAACTCATGAAGCTATCACAACGTTTTAATACCTCAAACATTATGAAAATTTAAAAAATAGAAAAATTTTGTTTGTTTAACATTACTTTCAGGGAAAAAAGAATTACTAACTTAGCTTTAACTATTCATTTTGCATGGTATAAAATTAACATTGTATTATGAAACAGCATTCTGAACAGAAATCTAAAAGAATAATAAATAATACCACCTATGTTTATGCATCTTCCTTTCTGTTCTATATTTCAATGAACAAATGAAAGAGGCAACAGAGACTATGGAGGAGTATTTTAATTAGATTTTAATAAAATCCAATTGTGTCTCACAGAGCCCATAGCAAAGCTATTAAATAAATCTTTTACTACTTTTTTTGATGGAATAGAATAATACTGTATGCTAAAGCAGATAACGGATGTTAACTTAAAGTATTATTTCTATTTCTCTACCAAATTTCTAGTTAAGCATATTAACATATAATAGTAACAAAGCATTTTTCAGTATTAATGACAGGCAGAATAACCTACAATTTCTATGTAATCTTAAGGAATTAAGAAAAAACAAGTATTTTTGAAACCTATAAAATATTATTTCCCATTGCTATCCTATAAAAAGGACAAAAACCAAGCACAGAGATTAGAAAACATTGCATGAAATCTGTGGATGATTGTTATGAATGCAGAACCGTTAGAAACCACAATTCCTTAGATTTTGTAGCCTCTAATTAGTACTTCTCTAGGTTAACAAAAGTTGATACTATTTATTGTGGGTGAAAACAAAGGTATTCCACATGCATTTAGAGATACTGTGTTATTTCCTTCTTGGTACATGTAGTCCTCACTAACCAAGAATAATTGGGAGTGTGAATTGTTGCTAGATGACACAATCCTAAGGTGTGATGTCACATGACTACTACATTAAGCAAGGAGTACCTTTATTTCCTATGGTTAACCTCTGAGATTTTAAACAGGCCAGACTTAAATTTCTACTCAATCATAATTAAACTCGTATTTTCAATTGTACAGAGAAAACAGGGGAGAAGAATAGATGCATGTATGCTGCCTTGAGAGGGGCAGGATGTAAACACAATAAATTACCGTAATAATATATTTTTAAATTCACATAATTGAAATTGTCTTCTGTATTTGTTTAAAGCCAAAATATTCCAATAAAAATTATGATAAAACTGTAATTGTTCAGAGTCCACTTGTACTGTTAGATACCACCCCACATCATTGGTTACCAGGGCCAATGGTCTTGGATTTCTGTGTTAACTGGAACTATCATTAAAAAAATCTGCATAAGACATATTTCTTCCTGCCTCCTCCCCTCCATTTGAAAATCAATAATAACAGAAAAACGAACAAATAACTTGAAATTCAATATATGAAACAAATTTACTTTCCTGCACAAACCTAATGTTAATATTTCTATAAGAAAAGATATACTTTCGATAACCCTAAGAATTTTATGAACATACTTCATTCTACACAACTATGTGACAGTGATATCCAAGATAAAAAATGGAAATGGAGACAGGTAATAATGGCTTTAGTACGCAAACAGTTTATTAGCTGGCTTTGCAGGTGCAAAAGATCTAGCGCCAACCAACAGGATTTGCTCCAAGATATCCAAGAATTTCCGCTGCTTTCATCCCTGAAGAATCTCCAAAAATAATTTGCATGCAAATAGCAAGACAGTCTCTTTCTGTTCAGCAAAGAATGACTCACACACATGTGTGTGCATGCACACACATTAAAAAGCCTTAGAAATACCTCTGAAACAAGTCAGTTATATTCCATTCTACCATTCACTTTGAAGTATGATTTATTCTTTTTTCTGCTCAGTAGTTACTCCACTGTTACCATACTCATAGGATGCAAAGATAAATCAGGAAAATAAATTGATCCAAATCTAGGTAGGATTTCCAAATAGTTCCTATCTGTCAACTGTTTTAATGACTCTTGAGTCTGTGGCTCCACGGAGGGGGGGGGGGACAAAACTTCCACAGCTTTAACTAAATATTAATATAAGAAAATTAATATAAGAAAAATGAGGAACACTACACATACACTACACCTTCAATCCTAACTTTTTGCTTCTTTTACAGAAATTTCCATTAAGAAAATACAACTATTCTTACAAAAAAATTTCATAAGAACTATTTTTTTTAATTTATTTTATTTTGTTACATAAAACATCTTTCAACAAGGTGTGTGTTTTCCGAGTTACACATATTGTGTCATCATAATTTCAAATTTCTATTAAATTTCCATTTATCTTCATATCATTCATAATCCAATGGTTACGTATTCACATCAAATAATTTCTGTTATTTTCCAGAACATCTAAAATCACAAATTCTTATTAAATACATTGAGAATTCATAATTTCATTCCAATACAATGTATTCTGTAAATTTGTTTTGTTAGTAGTAAAATATTAAACATTCATAATTTCATCTCTTTATATTTAATTCTCACCATCTAATTAATATCTAATCAATAAAAATATGACATTACAACTATTACATTTCATATCTACTCTCTAGCCAATGATAGAGAGTATGTTCCCCATATTTTGTAATATTCTGATTCCTCTTTGTCTTTAATCACCAATGTCAACCTATTCATTTCTGCACATTCTAAAATTTTTCTTATAACATTCTCTTCACAGGGTATTGATTCACCTTCCAATTTTGTGCAAATACAATCCTCGCTGCAGTCAAAACATGAATAATTAATTATGCATCATCATTGTTATATGATTCAGGTATCATTCCCAATAAAAATATTTCAGGTTTCCATTCAATGTATTGCATTGTCATTTTTTCTAACCATGTTCGTATCTTTAACCAGTAGTTCTTCGCTTCCTTACATGTCCACCACATATAGTAATACGATCCTGGCATTTGTCGACACTTCCAACATTTGGCGGATTTATCCTTTGACATCTTCGCTATCCTCGATGGAGCCATATGCCACCTGTAAAACATCTTATACAGATTCTCCTTATATGCTGTAGACATTGTCAATTTATAATTTTTCTCCCATAGTTTTTCCCATTTATCTAACTCTATCGCATAGCCAAAGTTTTTTGCCCAAGCAATCATAGTTTCTTTGACTTGCTCCTCCGCCAATTTATATTCCAATAAATAACCATAATTTTTAATCAATCTTTCATCTTTCCCTGTTAATATCTCATCCAATTCCATCAATTTCCCATAGAATCCATACAATTTTGCATCTTTCTTATATCTCAATTGTATTTGCAATTGTGAATACCATGTTAAATCAATTCCCTGTTGCTCTAATTCTCGTTTAGTTTTCAACTCCCCTTTTTCATTCAAAGTATCTTTATATCTAATAATACGTCCCAAGTTTACAAGATTTGGATGTACCAATGCTTCTATTGTCGATACCCAAACTGGAATTTTCAAATAATGTTGTTCTCTTATTTTATCCCAAATTGTTAACAACATATTTCTTACATAATGTCTTTTAAAATATCCGTGAGCTTTACTTCAATCATACCGTAAAAAAGAATGCCATCCCACCTGTAGATCATGACCCTCCAGAGTTAACAATCTGACATTTCTTAGTTCAATCCATTCTTTCACCCAAGTTAACCCCGCAGCCTGATAGTATAATTTCCAGTTAGGTAAACCAAAACCTCCTCTGATTTTTGCATCTTGCAGCATTTTAATATTAATTCTTGCTTTCTTGCCCTGCCAAATAAATTTTAATACTGCCTTGTTAAGTTAGCCAGCTTGAATAAAGAGCCCTTATTATTTATTTATATAAATTTCTTTTTGTGAATAAATTCAGTTATTAATTGGTGTGTATATGTAATTAAACTAAATGCATTGAAACCATTGGAGAGTTTCTTTAAGAATCCATTTCTTAATAGATTCTTTAAGAATCTATTGTTCTTAAATAAAGATTCTCATCTGGTTTTTTTTTAACCAGATGCAATTGTTTACAATATAGCACTTCTATAAGTGAAACTATAAAAAGGATTTTCTATTTCACAATATGATTTAAAATTAACTGTTAATTAAATAAGAAGCAACTAAAGGGTTAATCTCTGCAACTATTCTATGAAGAACACTAGTGGCTTAATGCCCATTATACTTTTAGACAAAGCATTTCCCACCCCCCACAACCATCAAAAAACAAGGCAGCCTGTCCAACTTAGCAGTCAACTGATTATATTAGCAAACTCAATGGGGCTCCGAGCCAACCCTGAGACTGCTGCCAGACCCTTGGGTAGTGAAAGGCCAAGGTTCCAATGTGGTTTTAATTCTTCCAGAATCACATGATGTCAGTGCTATTTTCTTCTGACCAGAATAACCAGTCATTCAGGTTGCAGCAAATGATATGCAAACAAACTATCACTTCAACAAGTCCTGCATTAAACTTGAAGAGATTATACAAACAAAAGGTGCTGAATACATTTCTTATCTGGTGAAGTGGTCTTCTGGAGTTAGTTAGCTTATATTTCCACAAGGCTATTACTGACGCACAATTTAAAATATTAAATAAATAAATAAATGAGCGAGCGAGCGAGCGAGCGAGCGAGGGAGGGAGGGAGGAAGCAAGCAAGCAAGCAAGCAAGCAAGCAATCATGTACAATCAAAATAAAATCAAAATAAATGGGCATAGGATTGAGTATTAGTTACTTAAGATTGAGTCCCACTAAAATGATTGCCACTATATAAGATTGAATTTCACATGTCCAACATTTATTAATAGCAGATTATAAAGATTGCTCTATTCCAGGGATGTCAAACTCAAGGCCCGCTGGCCGGATTTGGCCCACAAGGTGCTTAGATCTGGCCTGTGGGGCCGCCCTGGAAACAGCAAAGGACTGACCCGCAGTGTCTCTACTAGCAAAAACGGAGCTCAGGGTTAGGGGGGGTCACACCTGTTTTCGCTGGCAGAGCACTGCAAGAGGCCATCCCAGCTGAAAACAGAACCTGGGGGGGGGGGCACCCGGGCCCCCACAGGTGCCCCGGACATGAGTGCCATCAAGCTGGCCACGCGCACCTGGATATGTGTCCCTGCCCCCAAGGTCAAACACAACCCGAATGTGGCCCTCAATGAAATCGAGTTTGACACCCCTGCTCTATTCAATACAATGCTGCCTCCTATTGCATCTTATTTTTAAATTATTTATTGGATTTCTTTGCCCCCATCTCATCTCAATATTAAAATGTTTTAACATAAAAACTATGTGGAGAAGGATGCCAATGATATGAACTTGGGTGTACTGGCACTCAAGAGTACCATGCTGCTTACCTCTAGATAAATCCATTTGTAAGCCTCATGTTCACAGGAAGATTGCATTACAGCTATAGCTCTCTACATATCTATTTTCCATAACTTGATTTTGCAATGGACAAAAAGCAAGTATAAACATCATGAAGCTTCTCAAGTCTGCTCAAATTAGAAACCATGAAACTGCTTGTTTTCAATTAGTTAAATACAATAGGATGAAATTTCAAACTGGTCACTCCCTTAGGCACAGCAAATCAGAGAAAGAATCCCAAATGGATCTTGAAAGAATGAAAAAGCTACATCGTGGGATGTATTTGTTCTGTTGCATGGTCATTTACTATAGTACTGCACAATACTTTAACATAGCAATACCACCCAGATTCTTAAAAAGTATCTAGACAACGTTATGATAGGCAGTGTGCAAAGCACCTTTTGGAACATACAGCATACATAGCCACTTGTGACTTCGACACAATTATAAGAAAAAAATGTGTGACATTAAATCTGTTAGCACGTCTGTGCAAACTATCCAAGTAACTCAAATTCCACAGAAACAAAGGATGAAATGATAAAATGAAAGACGTGTGTGAAATACTAAACACAGAAAAGGGAAAGCAAATGTATAAGCAGAAGCATGAAGATAACCAGCTGGGAAGCTAATTTAAAAAAAAAAAACGTAATAAAATATGGCATCTTTTGTACATGAGCTGATATTGGGGAAAAAACACCAAACTGCATTACCAATAATATCATAGTCACAATATGAAGAGCTGGTTTACACATGCAAAGTTACCACTACCTTTTATGTCATACAATTTCTTCTTACTCTTTCCCCATATGCAAAAGTACAGATACCGGTAGATAATTGATTCATACTCACAACAGCATTTTTCTGTAAAAGCACAACAGAACTTTCAGTGGTTGTTCACTGCTAACAAAGCACTAATTCTTGATATACCACAGGGATAAGCAACATGACAATATTCAGATGTTTTAGGTATTAATTCCCATCCATGCCAGGTAGCAAGACTGGTGACTATTTTTCTATTATCATATTCCTTACTCTGATGATGGGAGGAAACCCCGAAATGAAGGAAAGATTGGCCACGGGCAAAAATAAAACCATGAATGTACTCAAGTATAATCTTTAATTAAATAATTTAGCTTTGCCCATTTTGAATTTTTGAAGATAGATGCTAATTCAAAGGCAGAGGTAACCTGCTTCTGCCCAACTCTCTCCTATTCCAATCCAACCTCCATGCCCCCTACTATTTTGAATTATTGTCTTACTGAAGGAGGACATTTTGTCATGCAGGTAATTGGCTTTCAGATTAAGAACATTTACTTTCTTCCTGCCGGATTCTTCCCACAGATACCAACACAATGCAATTTTTCCAATTAGTTTTCACAGGTGGCTGTTTTGCCTCCAGTAAAACTGCTTTGTATCACCTCCTGCAAGTCATAGCAAAGCACATGTATATTAAAAACATTTCAGATATGAAATAAACACTTTCATAAAAGCAGCTGTGATGCAATGCATCATTTCTGTCTGACCTGAGTTATGGAATGAACTTTAGTTACCAGGATCAAAGCGGATAAGAGAGAGGGTTGATCTTGTAGGGACTGAGCCCAGAATAGCACAGTCATTAGATAAGTTAAAACCCCCCAGGATTCAGAGCTAGCTATATTAGAACTAACATGTTCTTCTTTTGCACTGAGCCAAACCCAAGTATTTATCTTTAGGAGTAACTAAGTATATAAATATTAGAGAGAACAGCTCATTGCCCACTTCAACTCGTGGAACTTAACAACAGTTTCCCAAAGACTTGGATGGAAGTTTGAAATTCTATGCCCTTATTACTTTTATATTGGTGTTAGTATATTTCTGACACAATTGTGCTTACAACAGTTGTGGATTAACTTAAGTGTTATAATGAAAGAAATCAGTCTTCTCCTCATATTAAACAGAATTTTGAAAAAGAAAAAAAAACTAGTATGTCAACATATACATGCTCAACCAAACAGGTTAAAATTATTTGTAGGTGAAAGGTCTCAAATTGTTAAACAATTAGGTCCATGCACAGCTTTTCCTCCAAAATCTTACAGGAGTGTGCATACCTGAATGTGACCCTATTTCTAAAACATATGGCACATTGTTTTTTAAAAAAAATACTTTTTATTCCACATTGCGTTTTATACTATACATGTTTGTTTAAAAATGCTTAAACTGAGTTTCATTATCCCTAAAAGTACCATATGTATATGATGTCTATTAACACATACTGTAAACTTTTTAAATGCAAACAAGGAACCAATAATTTATCAATCTTCTTTGGTCTGATGTATCTCATTTTATACTCTCATAAATTCTATCAGCATGAATAATGATGATACCATATGAGCATTATGGGAGATGAAGTCCAACACATTCTGGAAGCATCAAACTTGGGAAGGTTGATGTTATTCAAAAGCTAGGTGCCTTTCATAGTTAATAATTGATGATAAAATACAAAGGCTGTATTAGTATGGAAGCTGCTGTGGCTCACTGGTTAAAAGCAGTACTGCAGTCTACTCTGCAGACTTTCAGATCAGCAGTTTGGCTGA